>WWET01004458.1:114676-127752 GCA_011038615.1 Limnodynastes dumerilii | reverse complement strand
CCGGTTCAGGGTAATCCGGCGGTACCGTAACAACTAATGCTCAGACGGATCTCCTCCCCATTCATCTGGCCTGGTCGTTTCCCGACGGTCTAGCTTTTATGGGGCAATTTTCTGCCATATGCGCTTTTCCTCCACAATAAAGACATAGGCCTAATGTTCGTCGACATTCCTTTACCGATCTGGACAAACGAAAAGACCCAATCTGCATTGGTTCCTCTTCCTGGAGGGAATCACGAGGTGGCGAAGTGGTAGCAGAGGGAAGAACAATGGCCCTTTCAAGTCTACGTTCTCTGAAACGATGGTTGATTTTGATGGAGAGTTTCATTAAATCCTCCAGGGTACCAGGAGCAGGATACTGGACAAGAGCGTCCTTAATATGTTCTGCTAACCCCAGGCAAAACTGTGAACGTAAAGCCGGATCGTTCCATTGGCAGCGTGTGGCCCAGGAACGAAATTTGGCAGCAAACTCCTCCACCGATCTTCTGCCTTGGCGGATAGATCGGATCTTGGCTTCAGCAGATGCCTCTTGATCCGGATCATCATAGATAACACCCATTGCGGCAAAGAAGCGGTCGACTGACTGGCGAGCCGGATGATTGGGTTCCAAGGAGAATGCCCAGGACTGTTGTTCCCCTTGTAGAAGGGAGATAATTAATCCTACCCTCTGGGTCTCTGAGCCTGAGGCGGTAGGTCTCAGCTGGAAATATAGTTGACAGCGGCTCTTGAAGAGACGAAAAGAGGAGCGGTCACAAGAAAAACGGTCCGGAGGTGGAAGTTTAATGTCTTGGACTGGAGCTGGAGGGTCAGGTGTAGCAGGATTGGCGTGCAAAGCAGCGATGGCTTGATCTTGAGACTTCACTTTAGTGGTGAGGTTTTGCACCATCTGACCAAGATGAGACACCTGGGTAATTAAAGCTTTGATGGAGACGGGAGTGTCAGGAGAACGAAGGTTCCCGAGGGTAGCACTCGTAGAGTTTGTTGGCTGGTGATAATGTTATGACACTCAGTATTTGGACACTCCGGGTTTACCTGGGGAGTACCGGAGTGGTCCAGAAAGAATAGAGGGTGATACCCTGGGATTACCTGGATAGTACCGGGGTGATCTCTAAGGATAGTTAGGGTGACTGGATCAGCTGCCGGATTGCGGGGTCTTTCCTTCAGGTGGTTTTCACCAGAGCCCCTGATGGTGGGGGTGGTCTTGAGCACCCCCTGTAGGTATGGTCGCGCACCGTTGAGTCTAGACCCAGGAGGATAGGAAATACTAAACACCCTACAGTGAACCAATAGTGAGGCAATACTATGACAAAATAGGATGGGAGCAGAGGTGGACGGAAGGGACCGACCAGTACAGACAACAATAAACAAGGAACAATAGACTGTGGACCGAGTAGGGAGACGAGACTGACAAGACGCACCGGGGCTCACTCTCTGCAAGCACACAGAATGATCCCTCACGGGATCACAAACACACTCAGACAGGTAGGTATAGGGTGACAAGGTGGGTAGGTACACGTAAGGAGGGAGACCCAAAGAGGTTGGTAACAATAAGGTAAAAGGCAGGTAGGTACAAGGCAGGTAAGGAGAACACTCGGCGGTCAGATCACTAGTAAAGCACAGGGCTAAAGCTAGGCACACAAGAGAGGCAAGTAACAGTACTGGAAACCAGAAACTATCACCAACACCTGTAGGGAGACAGTGCAGTAGCTTTAAAGAAGGCAGAACCAATGGGAAAGTGCAGAGCTCGCGCCAACGGAAGCGATAGGCTGCTGCTATGGAGACCCAAACGCTGCACCCGACAGGCAGGAGAATTGTGCGTCGCCGTTACCAAAGAGACGCCAGGAGCGCAGGCTGGAAGCCTGTGCACAGCCGACGGGATGGGAGAGAGACGCGACGCGCACGGAGAGGTAAGCAGCCGGAGCCCTGCGACAGGCAGGCGCCATGGGCTTACACAACATAACTAAAATCTATGATACTTTCAGATATGTTGGATGTGAATTACAGGCTTTTAAAAATGAACTTTTGCAACACAGATTGGTTTTGGATAACCTCACTGTACAAACTGGAGGTTACTGTCTTACTCTAGAAACTGATTTAGGGGTACACTGCTGTAACTACCTAACTAATGACACTACAGACCCAGAGACCATAATTGATAATTACATGAATGAGGCACATAATATGAAAGAGGATTATCGTAAACGCAATTATGAGGAAGCAGAGGGAGGATGAATGTTGGTCTTGGTTGAACCCCGGAAATTGGTTCTCAGATCTTGGCCACTGGTGGTCTAATCTCATTGCCTCTTGTTTCAAATTTATTCTCCTGTTGATTGGAATTGCTTTATTTTTCTATGCTTGCTACAAATGTGGTTTGTGTTTTATTCAAAGAATAACAAGTAGAATTGTCAATATGAAAAGACATGAAACTGAGGTTCAGATAATGCTGACTGAATTGTACACTGCAGTTGAAAATACATAAAACATACATTCACACCTGAGTGACCGGTGTAACTCTAATGCCGGATTTAGACATTTTGTTGATATGTCTGTGCTTAGGACCATGCACCCACCTCAGAATCTGTAGTCATTTTTTCTTATGCGCATAACAACTCTTCTGACTGTCACAAGATGCAGGACTTACCACATCAGGAACCACCTGTCAGTGGTCCAGTCTAGGCGTGCCCGCTCTCTTTTCCAAAGGAGGTGCCACTCACAGTATTGGCAGCCTCCTGTCCTGTGTTACCACTTGGTCTTCTTCATGTTTCTGGAGCCCAGCACCACTGATCTTCGGTGCATGAGCACCACCATCTTGGATTTGCACTCTTGACCAGTAACAGCCAATCAGATTCTAGCTAAGGAAACAACATGATTCCATCATCCCATCTGGGACCAGGGTTCACTATCAGTCTAGGTCCAGTCCACCAGTCCAGTCCTGGTCCAGTCCAGGTCAGTCAAGTTTAGTCCAGTACAGTCCTGGTCCAGCCCAGGTTAAGTCAAGTCCAGTCCTGGTCCAGTAGGTCAATTCAAATCCTTTCCTGGTCAAGTCCAGCCCAACTAAGCTTGTCAAGGGTAAATCCAGTCCTGGTCAAGTCTAGTCCAGTCAAGCTTGTTTGTCTAGTCCATTTATGCCTGCCTTGTCCAGTCCAGTCAAGCTTGTCTTGTCCAGTCCAGTCATGCCTTCCTTGTTCAGTCCAGTCAAGCCTGTCTTGTCCAGTCCAGTCAAGCCTGTCTTGTCCAGTCCAGTCAAGCCTGCCTTGTCCAGTCTAGTCAAGCCTTCCTTGTCCAGTTCAGTAAAGCCTGCATGTCCAGTCAAGTCAAGCGTCTCTTTATATCTTCAAACCCCTTGACCACTAACACATGAGCAAATTATACATTAAGCCTTCAAGCTTCCATTACTCGCTGAATCCTTATCACATCCCCGGGAACCCAGAGCAGATACGCAACCAAGTCAGTTTGTGATACTGACTGTGGGCTGGATCCAGACTTAAGAAAGTGCTTGAAATGAATTACTCCTAGGCTAAACCATGTTGATTGCAGGTCGAGTCAAGTTAATTGTATTCTTTGAATGCAGGGATATATCTTTGAATTGATTACTTCACACAGATACTGACCAGCTTTACTATCACACTGTTATTTAGATTTGGGATAAGAAAAAATCACCTCTCAACTCTAATACTGTTTGCAGCAGATGAAATATGACTCCCCTGCAATCAACATGGAGTAACTAATTTCAAGCACTTAAGTCTGGATCCTGCCCTATATGTCTTAACTAGTTGACTACTTGAAATTATAAGTATTCTATACTCATCAATAGTGGTAATTTTGTAAGGATATGCTGTTACATTTGTCTATAAGTGAGAATATCACTGCTGTACATAGATTAGTAACTGCTATGTCATTAAGAAACAAAATGGCATGTCCAGTTTTTTGGCTATGTCCAACAGTAATATTTTTTTAAGTATTAACAATTAGAAGTATGTATCTAACGGTATGCAGTCCCCGGTTAGAAAATGGCAATTTCGAAAATCTCTATTTCGACCACTAAATTGCGAATTTTCACTATTTCGAAAGTTCACAATTTCGAATTTTCGCTATTTCGAACGTTCCCTATTTCGAATGTAATAGGTTACGAAACATGAACATTTCGATTGTATTTCTATTTCGATTGTTGTATTTTCGATTATTCTCTATTGATATTATTCTCAATTTCGAACAATTCTATTTCATAAAGCTCCCTATTCAGAATATACTTCTATTTCTACATTTCTATTTTCGAATTTTCTCTATAACTCCCTATTCAGAATATACTTTTATTTCTACATTTCTATTTTCGAATTTTCTCTATAACTCCCTATTCAGAATATACTTTTATTTCTACATTTCTATTTTCGAATTTTCTCTATAACTCCCTATTCAGAATATACTTTTATTTCTACATTTCTATTTTCGAATTTTCTCTATAACTCCCTATTCAGAATATACTTTTATTTCTACATTTCTATTTTCGAATTTTCTCTATAACTCCCTATTCAGAATATACTTTTATTTCTACATTTCTATTTTCGAATTTTCTCTATAACTCCCTATTCAGAATATACTTTTATTTCTACATTTCTATTTTCGAATTTTCTCTATAACTCCCTATTCAGAATATACTTTTATTTCTACATTTCTATTTTCGAATTTTCTCTATAACTCCCTATTCAGAATATACTTTTATTTCTACATTTCTATTTTCGAATTTTCTCTATAACTCCCTATTCAGAATATACTTTTATTTCTACATTTCTATTTTCGAATTTTCTCTATAACTCCCTATTCAGAATATACTTTTATTTCTACATTTCTATTTTCGAATTTTCTCTATAACTCCCTATTCAGAATATACTTTTATTTCTACATTTCTATTTTCGAATTTTCTCTATAACTCCCTATTCAGAATATACTTTTATTTCTACATTTCTATTTTCGAATTTTCTCTATAACTCCCTATTCAGAATATACTTTTATTTCTACATTTCTATTTTCGAATTTTCTCTATAACTCCCTATTCAGAATATACTTTTATTTCTACATTTCTATTTTCGAATTTTCTCTATAACTCCCTATTCAGAATATACTTTTATTTCTACATTTCTATTTTCGAATTTTCTCTATAACTCCCTATTCAGAATATACTTTTATTTCTACATTTCTATTTTCGAATTTTCTCTATAACTCCCTATTCAGAATATACTTTTATTTCTACATTTCTATTTTCGAATTTTCTCTATAACTCCCTATTCAGAATATACTTTTATTTCTACATTTCTATTTTCGAATTTTCTCTATAACTCCCTATTCAGAATATACTTTTATTTCTACATTTCTATTTTCGAATTTTCTCTATAACTCCCTATTCAGAATATACTTTTATTTCTACATTTCTATTTTCGAATTTTCTCTATAACTCCCTATTCAGAATATACTTTTATTTCTACATTTCTATTTTCGAATTTTCTCTATAACTCCCTATTCAGAATATACTTTTATTTCTACATTTCTATTTTCGAATTTTCTCTATAACTCCCTATTCAGAATATACTTTTATTTCTACATTTCTATTTTCGAATTTTCTCTATAACTCCCTATTCAGAATATACTTTTATTTCTACATTTCTATTTTCGAATTTTCTCTATAACTCCCTATTCAGAATATACTTTTATTTCTACATTTCTATTTTCGAATTTTCTCTATAACTCCCTATTCAGAATATACTTTTATTTCTACATTTCTATTTTCGAATTTTCTCTATAACTCCCTATTCAGAATATACTTTTATTTCTACATTTCTATTTTCGAATTTTCTCTATAACTCCCTATTCAGAATATACTTTTATTTCTACATTTCTATTTTCGAATTTTCTCTATAACTCCCTATTCAGAATATACTTTTATTTCTACATTTCTATTTTCGAATTTTCTCTATAACTCCCTATTCAGAATATACTTTTATTTCTACATTTCTATTTTCGAATTTTCTCTATAACTCCCTATTCAGAATATACTTTTATTTCTACATTTCTATTTTCGAATTTTCTCTATAACTCCCTATTCAGAATATACTTTTATTTCTACATTTCTATTTTCGAATTTTCTCTATAACTCCCTATTCAGAATATACTTTTATTTCTACATTTCTATTTTCGAATTTTCTCTATAACTCCCTATTCAGAATATACTTTTATTTCTACATTTCTATTTTCGAATTTTCTCTATAACTCCCTATTCAGAATATACTTTTATTTCTACATTTCTATTTTCGAATTTTCTCTATAACTCCCTATTCAGAATATACTTTTATTTCTACATTTCTATTTTCGAATTTTCTCTATAACTCCCTATTCAGAATATACTTTTATTTCTACATTTCTATTTTCGAATTTTCTCTATAACTCCCTATTCAGAATATACTTTTATTTCTACATTTCTATTTTCGAATTTTCTCTATAACTCCCTATTCAGAATATACTTTTATTTCTACATTTCTATTTTCGAATTTTCTCTATAACTCCCTATTCAGAATATACTTTTATTTCTACATTTCTATTTTCGAATTTTCTCTATAACTCCCTATTCAGAATATACTTTTATTTCTACATTTCTATTTTCGAATTTTCTCTATAACTCCCTATTCAGAATATACTTTTATTTCTACATTTCTATTTTCGAATTTTCTCTATAACTCCCTATTCAGAATATACTTTTATTTCTACATTTCTATTTTCGAATTTTCTCTATAACTCCCTATTCAGAATATACTTTTATTTCTACATTTCTATTTTCGAATTTTCTCTATAACTCCCTATTCAGAATATACTTTTATTTCTACATTTCTATTTTCGAATTTTCTCTATAACTCCCTATTCAGAATATACTTTTATTTCTACATTTCTATTTTCGAATTTTCTCTATAACTCCCTATTCAGAATATACTTTTATTTCTACATTTCTATTTTCGAATTTTCTCTATAACTCCCTATTCAGAATATACTTTTATTTCTACATTTCTATTTTCGAATTTTCTCTATAACTCCCTATTCAGAATATACTTTTATTTCTACATTTCTATTTTCGAATTTTCTCTATAACTCCCTATTCAGAATATACTTTTATTTCTACATTTCTATTTTCGAATTTTCTCTATAACTCCCTATTCAGAATATACTTTTATTTCTACATTTCTATTTTCGAATTTTCTCTATAACTCCCTATTCAGAATATACTTTTATTTCTACATTTCTATTTTCGAATTTTCTCTATAACTCCCTATTCAGAATATACTTTTATTTCTACATTTCTATTTTCGAATTTTCTCTATAACTCCCTATTCAGAATATACTTTTATTTCTACATTTCTATTTTCGAATTTTCTCTATAACTCCCTATTCAGAATATACTTTTATTTCTACATTTCTATTTTCGAATTTTCTCTATAACTCCCTATTCAGAATATACTTTTATTTCTACATTTCTATTTTCGAATTTTCTCTATAACTCCCTATTCAGAATATACTTTTATTTCTACATTTCTATTTTCGAATTTTCTCTATAACTCCCTATTCAGAATATACTTTTATTTCTACATTTCTATTTTCGAATTTTCTCTATAACTCCCTATTCAGAATATACTTTTATTTCTACATTTCTATTTTCGAATTTTCTCTATAACTCCCTATTCAGAATATACTTTTATTTCTACATTTCTATTTTCGAATTTTCTCTATAACTCCCTATTCAGAATATACTTTTATTTCTACATTTCTATTTTCGAATTTTCTCTATAACTCCCTATTCAGAATATACTTTTATTTCTACATTTCTATTTTCGAATTTTCTCTATAACTCCCTATTCAGAATATACTTTTATTTCTACATTTCTATTTTCGAATTTTCTCTATAACTCCCTATTCAGAATATACTTTTATTTCTACATTTCTATTTTCGAATTTTCTCTATAACTCCCTATTCAGAATATACTTTTATTTCTACATTTCTATTTTCGAATTTTCTCTATAACTCCCTATTCAGAATATACTTTTATTTCTACATTTCTATTTTCGAATTTTCTCTATAACTCCCTATTCAGAATATACTTTTATTTCTACATTTCTATTTTCGAATTTTCTCTATAACTCCCTATTCAGAATATACTTTTATTTCTACATTTCTATTTTCGAATTTTCTCTATAACTCCCTATTCAGAATATACTTTTATTTCTACATTTCTATTTTCGAATTTTCTCTATAACTCCCTATTCAGAATATACTTTTATTTCTACATTTCTATTTTCGAATTTTCTCTATAACTCCCTATTCAGAATATACTTTTATTTCTACATTTCTATTTTCGAATTTTCTCTATAACTCCCTATTCAGAATATACTTTTATTTCTACATTTCTATTTTCGAATTTTCTCTATAACTCCCTATTCAGAATATACTTTTATTTCTACATTTCTATTTTCGAATTTTCTCTATAACTCCCTATTCAGAATATACTTTTATTTCTACATTTCTATTTTCGAATTTTCTCTATAACTCCCTATTCAGAATATACTTTTATTTCTACATTTCTATTTTCGAATTTTCTCTATAACTCCCTATTCAGAATATACTTTTATTTCTACATTTCTATTTTCGAATTTTCTCTATAACTCCCTATTCAGAATATACTTTTATTTCTACATTTCTATTTTCGAATTTTCTCTATAACTCCCTATTCAGAATATACTTTTATTTCTACATTTCTATTTTCGAATTTTCTCTATAACTCCCTATTCAGAATATACTTTTATTTCTACATTTCTATTTTCGAATTTTCTCTATAACTCCCTATTCAGAATATACTTTTATTTCTACATTTCTATTTTCGAATTTTCTCTATAACTCCCTATTCAGAATATACTTTTATTTCTACATTTCTATTTTCGAATTTTCTCTATAACTCCCTATTCAGAATATACTTTTATTTCTACATTTCTATTTTCGAATTTTCTCTATAACTCCCTATTCAGAATATACTTTTATTTCTACATTTCTATTTTCGAATTTTCTCTATAACTCCCTATTCAGAATATACTTTTATTTCTACATTTCTATTTTCGAATTTTCTCTATAACTCCCTATTCAGAATATACTTTTATTTCTACATTTCTATTTTCGAATTTTCTCTATAACTCCCTATTCAGAATATACTTTTATTTCTACATTTCTATTTTCGAATTTTCTCTATAACTCCCTATTCAGAATATACTTTTATTTCTACATTTCTATTTTCGAATTTTCTCTATAACTCCCTATTCAGAATATACTTTTATTTCTACATTTCTATTTTCGAATTTTCTCTATAACTCCCTATTCAGAATATACTTTTATTTCTACATTTCTATTTTCGAATTTTCTCTATAACTCCCTATTCAGAATATACTTTTATTTCTACATTTCTATTTTCGAATTTTCTCTATAACTCCCTATTCAGAATATACTTTTATTTCTACATTTCTATTTTCGAATTTTCTCTATAACTCCCTATTCAGAATATACTTTTATTTCTACATTTCTATTTTCGAATTTTCTCTATAACTCCCTATTCAGAATATACTTTTATTTCTACATTTCTATTTTCGAATTTTCTCTATAACTCCCTATTCAGAATATACTTTTATTTCTACATTTCTATTTTCGAATTTTCTCTATAACTCCCTATTCAGAATATACTTTTATTTCTACATTTCTATTTTCGAATTTTCTCTATAACTCCCTATTCAGAATATACTTTTATTTCTACATTTCTATTTTCATCTATTCTACTAGAAGATTTTCGAAATTGACCATTATTCTACTTTGCTCTGTATCGAAATGTACACTATTCTAAATATAGTTGTATTCGAAATACAGACTTTCGAATTAGAAAAATTATTATTTCAGACTAGTATAAATAGAAACATTTAGGTGTATGCATTTTTCGAATTTTAGCAATTCGGAGAAAATTCGCATTCGCAAAAGAAAATTCGCAATTCGAATTTTCGAAATTGGGATTTTCTAACCGGGGACCCACACCCGTATCTAACAGTTTGAGTCACAATTTGATCTACACCTGAGTGGTCAGCCTAAGTCTAGTGCCAGATTTAGGCACTTTATTAATATGATATAAGAGTAGTATGGTGTTACCTGGCACTAACTGCAGGGGAAGGTGTCAGTGTACCTAAGGACACACAGCCTTTTTATAGTATAAAGTAGTATATAAAGATCCCCCTATTGTTCTAATTTACTTGTAGCTTTGGATCAAGTGGTCTATAATACACAATAAATATCAAAAAGCTAATAATAGCGGGGGGTGCAGCCTCTCTGGACCTATAATCAATTAACACTTAAACAAAACAAATAGAGAAAAAGGGGGGACCAGTTTATGGCGCACTAAGATCAAGAAAAATATGAAGAGATAAAGTAACCATGAATACATCTTTCAAGAAACGTATGATTCTGAAAAGGGGTCTAATAAAATGTATTTTTCTCCAGCAGCATTACCTAGATCCTTGGGGCATGCCAGTACAGTGCAGGGATTATTATACCCTCCTTGTGAGGGCGAAGTCCCGCTGTGAGGCGGCTAGGCACCGATATAGGGTGAGATTATATACATCTTTTCAGACCAGGGAGATTTTTATTGTGCTGCTGGTGGAACAATTGGGTTTATTTTGTCTGTCTTCAGAATAATACATTATTACGTTGTTGCCACATATTTATCATTATACACTATTTACATTTTGTTTCAATGTGGCCACTATAATTACTATTGATGTTTTTCCTGAATCTATAAGTAGTTAGGTGTGTGTTTTCATTTTGAATCTATATGCCAAGGGATGTATGAGTGATATTCTGTTTTATATTTCGCCTTTCACCATATAATTTTAGCATTTTATAGTAAAAGTTACGTTTTATTAGACCCCTTTTCAGAATCAGACATTTCTTGAAAGATATATGTATTTATGGTTACTTTATCGCTTCATATTTTTCTTAATATTAGTGTGCCATAAACTGGTCCCCCCTTTTTCTCTATTTGTTTTGTTTAAGACTTTATTAATATGTCAGTGCATAGGATCATTAATACACATTAATACTGGTATTTTCTTCCTATGCACATAATAACGCGTTTAACTATATGTCTTACATCACACTTGTGTTGAATATGAGACATTGCAAACACTTGTAAATATTTTTTATATATTTGTAAACCAAATACTATTGGAAACGTGTATCCTAATTACTCTTTGCAATTAATTTCTCAGGTGGAGAAGATATACTGAAATGTGATTGGATGCTCTTTAATATTAATATGCATCTAAACCTCCACCCTGAATCACGATCTCCCCATTAAAAAGACATACTAAAAGTACGTTGGGTGTGTTTTAATCATTGGTGTTCCTGGTGCACAGGGGCCCATTTTAATCAGCTCCTTGAAGATATGGATTGACATTATATTTATAGCTAAATTAGGGACATTTACTGGAATGGGTGAAGAGTACATTAGACTAGGACAATCCATGTTTTCTTCCACAGCAACAGATAATATTGGACATAGTATATGGGCATGTTTGAATTCATGTTTACACTCTAATTATGTCTCATATACATTTTTCTGCAATTATTAACCATTGGTATAAGTTTAATGCTATAAATATACATGCTAACCATTTCATTAGTATAGATGTGAATTATAATGCATGCTTAATGATTTTGTTTGAGTGTATTCTGTGGTTTTCACTTGATCTGATTATTATTCATTGAAGCTGATAATTATTATGTGATATTTTGTCATATGTGTTTTAATGGAGCTATTAAACTAGATGTGTTTTAAATGAGATTATTTGAGTTATTTGGATATATGAATGTTATCGCTCCTGTGTGCACTGAATATTGTGGCTTATTTTCTTGGACAGACAGTCTGAGTTTTTTACTGGTTTAGACTAATTGTCATATAGGTAGCACCGGTGATATTTCATAAGCTTGTGTGGCGATTTGTTTGTAAATAGTGTAACATCAGTGGGTAACTGTATCTACTACCATGCACGGTAGTCATTAGGAAATGACTGGGAGGACACCATTTTGTGACATTCCATCATCTACGTTATTTTTGGTAAGAAGCAACACAAGCGAAAAGAAAGAAAGAAGACATAAGTGAGAAGAGTGCGAAAGAGTATAGAGGTAAGTTAGAATCTGCATTTGCAATATTAGGGCTCTATATTCCGCTCTCCACCAATAGATCACTATATCAAACCAAACTCTATAATAGGGGAACTATGCAGGCCTATTTTGAGTTATTATCCGAACATAATTAAGGAGAAATAAAGAAGCTTTGTTATGGTGCATATATAATAAATCATTATAAATCTATTTTTTAATTGCTTTCAAATGATAAAAGATAGATAAATAGATAGATAGATAGATAGATAGATAGATAGATAGATAGATAGATAGATAGATAGATAAGATACATAGATGTGATGTATGATGTATGAGGTAAAAATGTAGTCTCAGCTCAGATGTGGGACTGCAATGAGTGAAACCTGAGCTAGCTAATGTAGAGAGAGCTATGAAATAGAACTATGTGTTTTTAGCATTTCTACCTTTCATAACTTTCATAGTCTTGAGTGTATGTTGTAAACTTTGTAGAAGTTGGGTCCTGGAGCTGAATCAGTGGCCAAACTAAGAATTCAGGAACATGTCCGCAGTATAAAGAATAAAATAACCAACCACGCAGTACCAAACCACTTCTTGAAGGAACATCAGGCTGACCCATCACATCTTACCGTCAAATTCGTAGAACAAGTGGGATTAGGACCAAGGGGCAGCGACATAGCAAACAAACTAGCAAGGAGTGAAATGTTCTGGATATATACTCTAAATACCCTGAAACCTAACGGTCTTAATGACAACTATGAGATTGCACCTTTTTTAACTAATTTTACTTGCCTATTTTGAACTAATGCTACTCTTCCTTTATATTAAGTCTCTTCCCGTTTTTTTTAACTATATATAT
>WWET01004458.1:101988-112931 GCA_011038615.1 Limnodynastes dumerilii | reverse complement strand
CCGCTTCGCTTCTCTTCTTTTATTTCCCTTTATTATATGCACTAAGGGACCGAGGCACCCCATATTGAAGACAGGAGACAATTTGCAAAGACTAACCTAAATTTACTACACTATGGTCCGCTTCTCTTCTTTTATTTCCCTTTATTATATGCACTAAGGGACCGAGGCACCCCATATTGAAGACAGGAGACAATTTGCATATCAAAGACTAACTGTCAAACCATTCAGAGCTGCACTTTCATTTATATATTTAGTGTGACCTGGCGCAGACCCTGTTACTTTACTTTTAACATTAGGTATACATTAGCTTAAAAGGGTATATAGGACGGGATTTGGTTTGGTAATGTTTTTGGTTTTTTGATTTTTATGCTTGTATCATCTGGTTGCAATAAGCAAGTCTTATTTACCTATTGCTTTACATTTGACAGCAAAAAACTGAAGTATACTGATGTTTGCAGTGCTGCGTCGAGTTTTACCAGCTTTCCATGTCTCTTATAATTGGTGTTAGAAGTTTTCTGACCTGGGACTCCCCAGCCGGTACAGTGAGTACTAACTATACCACATGAGTAGGAACACACAGCACTACCTTTCCTTTAATGGTCCAGATCCAGAACACTTCTGTGTTAATTTACGCCTGGCGGACACGTAAAATGATTTTGTATGTACTGTGCATGCGCACGACAGATGATACGCTATGTAATGTAACGTAACTCTGAGCGTATGGGTCATTCACGTATTTGCTGCGCAAATTTGTACGTGTTGGCGTGCCAATTTTACGTGAGCCAAAAGTACGTCTAAAATACGCAATGTAGGCAGGGATTTTCATTTAAAGTATACAGTATGGGCGTGCTTAGCTGCGTAAGTCCGTGTTACCCATCCGTACGTGTGCGGATGACATCGGTTACACGGCCAAAAGTTAAGGTAGGGTTTGGAAAGCGGAAATCGGTCAAAATATGTACATGTAGGGGGAGTGACTAGGGGAGTGTATAGAAGGTATAGAAGGTACGCATGTGTAAATACGCTACGCTAGTAAACGGATTGCAAGCAGAGTTCTGGATCTACCCCAATGTATGGAATGTTAGGGGCCTTAATGATAGGATTAAGTGTTCTCTGGTCCTTAATTATATTAATATATCTCTACTCACTCTCAAGAGGTCTCTATTATGGTGCGTAAATTTTTAATTAGAGGATGTGCACATTGATTCCATAGGCAGATAGGTTTATATTAAAGTACTCTTTAATACAACCCAGTTACTGCTTCCCCATACTCCAGCTCTTTGATGAAAACTGTGGCATCCTACATGGCAATATTTCCATATACATCTGCACTCCTGCTTGGAGATTTTAATACTGCCATAGACCCCAATTTGGATAGACGTCCAGTGGCAAACGCAGGATTTTGAAAGGGGGGTTTCCAATATGTGTAATACATGTGGGGTATATTATCATAGCTGCAAATGTGTTGGAGCCGAAAACGTGGCAAATAAGCTCTGCCACGTCCTGTCCAAGCTCTTCTCCTGACCCGCCCACAATGTCATACTGCACATTTTTTTTATAGGTGAATTTTAAGTTACTTTTATTTAGTTTTATATTGAAGGAACAAATGTAATAGTAATAACAGTATACAATGTTTTAGTAGAGCACAAGCACATTACACAATGTAAAGAGCCTGTGTCAGTGCATAAGCACTATTGTATTTGTAGTGACCCATTCACCATTCCCACCTGTTTGATAATGCAGCACAGGACCATCTTCCTCCATGTCAGTCCATATCACATGGGCGCTAAGCCACGCCCCTTTTTTAATTTTCAAAAATTTTGGCTCATATTTCAATATTTTTTTTTCATTTTTCAATCTGGGGGGGTTTCTGGAGGGGTTTCCTGGGTGCGCCACTGACGTTGAGCAGTGGCGCAACCGGTGTCAAACCAGTTCTCCCTTCACTAACTTGGGCTGGGTCTGAGAGATATTTGGCGCCTACGGAACCCTGACTGACAAGTGATTTTGTGCCATTCCACAACACATCACTCCCTTTCTAGAATAGATTTAGCAGTACTCATACCTAGCCTGTTACCTCTAGTAACCAATGGTAAGTATTGCAGGTAAGTGCTGACTAAGCCAGAGTAGAGATCAATCTAATTAACATACAGAAAACTTCTATCCAATATTCAAATACAGAAATCAATTGTATCCAATATAAATAGATATACTAAATCCTGTGAGAACTAATACACAAAATCATACACTTTACTGGCAAAGATAGATATATTGTAAATAGATAAGCTTAGTCCACAAAGGCACAAAACTCTGGTATCTCATAAGCAAATGTCATAAGCGCATGTTAATCAAGATGCAGCGGTATCTTCTATGAAGTTTCTTACAACACAAATGTAATAAATAATGCTGTTAGAGTTCCCTCTGGTAACATAAGGTAGATGGGTAGTACCACTCCTGTAGTAACAAACGCGTTTCGACGCACCCAGCGTCTTTCTCAAGGTTTACAGAGTATAACAGAAGTGATCTGTTTATAGTGGAAGACCTCCCACTTGGGGGGTGTAGTCTAAAAACCCCTCTCCTAAACATATACAGGTAATAATGATAAATATCAGCAGAACAAAGGGAGAAAACAAAGTTTTTTTTCTGTGGGAGCTAATTTACAACCAGCTGCTGTGCTTAGGGTCTGTATTCCTCCCTCACTAGAGAACTAAGCATCTCTAAACTTAAACCATAAAAGAAATAGGTACAGGGCTAAAAAATATATAATTGTATATGTATATATGAATAAAAAAACCGTATCTGAAAACTAATCTGTGTTGGTTTTAATCATAGATAGGGACCAACATCCTTTATAAACAATTTTATTCACCATAAAAAATAGGTAAAATCACTCCAGACACTCTTCACTAATACATTGTTTCATAATATATATTATAGGCCTGATTCAGAGGCTGAAAATAAGAACTTAAAGTTACACCTGGGCAAAACCATGTTGATTTCAGGGGGAGTCAAGTTAATTTTATTCTATGCATGCAGGGAGAATGCTTTGCTTTTACTTATTGCACACAGATACCTGATCAGCTTCACTTTTAAACTGCTAATTAGACTTGAGCTGGGAAACATCACCTTTTAACTATAATACTGTTGCAACAAATGAAATTTGACTCCCCTGAAATCAACATGGTTTAGCCCAGGTGTAACTTTAAGTCCTTATTTTCAGCCTCTGAATCAGGTCCTATAATTTGAACACATATAAAGTTAGCAACAGTTAGGGGATATGTGGAGGAATCCACTGCTGATGACCTGATGTCCATGATGTAAAACCACCATATTACTCATAGATATCTGCCGCAGACTTTGCCACCTTCTTTATTTCCAAGATTGACTCCATCAGGAGCTCCATCTCCTCTACCATCACCTCTCCTCCACCTCAATCTCCACCATCTCATCCCCTCCCTAGACACCCACCAATGTCTACCTTCATCCCTACTTCAACTGAAGAAATCCACACACTCTTTTGTTATCCTCTCTGTCAACATGCCCACTTGATCCCATCCCCTCTAATCTTCTCCGGTCTCTCTCTCTCTCCACCTGCTCTCATCTTGCCCACCTCTTTAACTTATCCCTCTCCTCTGGCTTCTTCCCACCCTCCTTTAAACATTCTCTTGTCTCCCCAATACTTAAAATACCTAACCTTGACCCCACTTTACCCTCCAACTACCGACCAATCTCCCTGTTGCCCTTCGCCTCCAAGTTGCTTGAACGACTTGTTTACAAGTGCCTAATCGGCTACCTTGCCGACAACTCCATCCTGGACCCTCTCCAATCTGGGTTCCGCCCCCTGCACTCCACTGAAACTGCCCTGACTAAGGTCACAAATGATCTCCTTTCTGGATCTTTCGGCAGCCTTTGACACCGTTGTTCACCCTCTCCTGCTCCACACCCTTCGCTCCCTCTGCCTCTCTGGCACTGTCCACTCCTGGTTCTCCTCTTATCTCTGTTACTACTTCCGTGTACAGCTAGCTGCAGCCACGTCCTCTCCCCGCTGCCTGGCTTATCTGCTGTTCCCACGGCGCGTGTCTAGGGGAATCCCCTGCCGACAGCTCCCCTGGCTACAGCGTCTTTAGTAACCAGACGCATGGCACGGCTTCCGTGTTTAGCGCTCGCTCTGCTGTGGCATATCTTTATGCGTTCACAGTTGCCTGGGGAACGCTTCCTGTTTGAGGGGGCTGGTCCTTGGCTGTCCTATCAGGGGACAGCAGACTGGTTATAAGGGCCTCCATGTCTTCTTTTTGGCGCCGGTTATAGCATCTGTTTGTCAACCCGTGACCTGCTATTCCTCATGCTCTGTGCCATTGATTACTGAGTGTCCCATCCTCTGCCTTGCTTATCCAGTCCTGTTTATCCCATTGTTCCCTTCTTGCTCTCTCTCTCACCTTAGTGTCTCAGCCTCACCAGATTCCCTTAATTTTTCCCTGTATGTATGTATTTGTTCCCTCCGGGGAGTCCTAGCTTCTTGTGTTATTGTTTGAGTGCCCACCTCTCTTTGTTCAGTTAGTCCTGTGCCATCCAGTTTTGTCTCCCCCCCGTCCATTGCATTACGTTCTTCGTTCTCTGTAGTCCGTCGCTGGTCAGAACCTTCTGATCTGCCTTCTCCCCCTTTTTCTTCTATTGCATTTACTTACCTGTTTACTCCTTCTTGCCTTCTGCTCATCTCCTGGGTGACTCCTCTGGTCCGCACCCTGACGGGTTCCTTGCAACTGCAGTCTATCCCCACCATTAGGGGCTCTAGCGAAGACCAGGTCCGAATTTTGGGCTCTACGCTCAGGTGGTGTTGCCCGTCTGTTTCTCTTCCACAGCCACTCCGGTTCTCTGTACGGGTAATCCTGGTGTGCTGTACCATTTCTACCTCTTACCCACGGTCACCCCGGTTCTCATTCCAGGTAATTCCGGGGTACCGTAACAATCTCTTGGACTGCTCCTTCTCTGTTGTAACCCCTAGCTCTTCCTACCCTACCACTCTTCTTCCCGTTGGCATGTCCCAGGACTCAGTCCTTGGTCCCCATCTGTTCTCACTCTACACCTCCTCTCTGGGTGACCTCATCAGCTCCTTTGGTTTCTGACTACCACCTCTATGCCGATGACAATCAACTAGATCTCTCCTTCCCTGACCTCTACCCTGAACTTCTGTCAAATGTGTCAGATTGCCTCTCGGCCATCTCCTCATGGATGTCCGATCATTTTCTCAAGCTTAACATGAACAAAATGGAAACTGTAGTCTTTCCTCCTTCATACATCCCCTCTACCCCTACTATCTCTATTACTATTGGTGACACCACCATCTCTTCCTCCACTCAAGCCCGCTGCCTGGGCGTTATCCTGGACTCCTCTCTCTCCTATACCCCCTACATCCGTGCCCTCTCACTGTCCTGCCGCATTCAACATTGCTCGCATCAGACCCTTCTTAACAGCAGACGCCACTAAAACACTCATTCACGCTCTTGTAATCTCCCATCTGGACTACTGCAACATTCTTGCACCCCTACAATCTATACTAAATGCTGCAGCCAGACTCATCTTCCTCTCCCAACGCACTTCCTCCACTAACCCCTCTCTGTCAATCTCTACACTGGCTTCCTGTCCCTTTCCGAATTCTCTTCAAGCTCCTCTCCACAACTTACAAGACTCTCTTCTCCTCCACTGCTCCCTACCTCTCCTCCCTTATCTCCATCCACACTCCCTCCCGTCCCCTCCACTCTGCTAGTTACCGTCACCTCAACTCCAACCTGATAACTACCTCTCACTCCCGCATCCAAGACTTCTCCCGTGCCATCCCAATCCATTGAAACAACCTACCACATTCTATCAGGCAATCCTGCACCCTCCAATCCTTCAAACGCTCCCTCAAACCCCACTTCTTCAGGCTAGCCTACCCTTCCTCCACATAAGCTTACCTGTCCTCCCCATCTTCATAACTGTGTCTCCGGTTTATTTGCCCTCTCTCACTTAGCATGTTAGCTCTTATGAGCCAGGTCCTCCTCCCTCCTGTCATCACCCCTCTACCTTGTCCTCATCACTTCCCACCTTTTTCTCTCTACTGTCTATCTCTGTCCTTATTCACCTGCTTCTACACACATATCCAGCATCTTTATTTTCCTTACATATTGTTCTGTTTTTTTGTACTGTATTTTAATTTTGCTTTGTACATGTATTGTATTTCTTATTCATGTTTTTATACCCTCTGTTAATTATTGTATTGAATTGTATATGTAACTATTGTCTTTGATATTGCCTCTGTACGGTGCTGCGGATACTGTGTAGCGCCATATAAATATACGGTAATAATAAAATTACTCACAGATATGAAAGGCAAAAGGTCTCCCACTTCCAAATGAAATAAGATTTGGTGTGAAAACAATAGTTGTTTCTAATGTCTGTAGTTAGAAGCTCAGTGGTCTCCCGCTTCCAGATTAGAAATAGTTATTGCAAGGTGCACTATGCAAGGTCAAGTAGATAGATATTAAGGGATGGTCTTACGTTCCTGGTGTCCGTGAATGAACGCCAGATGGTCTCCTGCTCCCAGGCTTCCACCGTATTGGCAATCCCCGCTTCCACTATAGATTGCATCCCTTGTTGTCCTCCGATAGTTGTTATAATCCCCTGGTCTCCTCAGCGCCCTGCAGAGATATAAAATATATAAGAGTACTTGAGTGCCCTATATAACAGACTTGTAGAGGTATCTTCCGGCATTCAGCAATACCGCAACATTCATATAGAAAAAAACGTTTAAGAAGACATAGTGCATCATCCTTTTACATCAACAAACTTTACTATTTAAAAAGTGGCTGCGTACCATCACATAAATAAAAGCAAGCAATAAAGATCTTATCTGCAGTCTCTCTGATAATGGCTTGATAGTCTCCCTTTAGACTCCGCTCCCAGAAAATGCATCCACTCCTTGGGCGAAGCATCGGTGAGAAGCCGATGTCAGGACTGTGGTGCTGCTAATGATTCAAATATCAAGCCAACGTGTTTAGTCTGCTGACTAGAATTAGTCCACCTTGACTTCCTCAGGGATATCAACAGTAATGGCGCCAATGCTTAGGCACCCCTTTTATGAGTGAATTGAGACCTACTCTAGTTAATGCATTGAGACAAGATATAATTAATAAAGAAGAACATCAATATCTGTTTATCACCCATCCCATCATACCTATCTTCTTTTACCTTCCAAAGGTACATTAAACAACTAACGAACCCTACAGGCAGACCTATAGTGGGAGGAATAGGATCCCTCACTTCACACATATCTGAATATGTAGAAGTATTCTTACGAAAATATGTAAGGGATTTGCCATCTTACCAAAAAGACACAACATCTGTTCTACATTTGAATGGAAAGAAAATTTCAAGTGGGTAACGATTGATGTCCAATCGTTATACACATCTATCCCACATAACAAGGGAAAAGATTCAGTTAGATAATTTTTGGAAGAAGATACCGAAATAGAATAAGAACACAGAAATTTTATCTGCAATATGATGAAGTTCATTTTAACACATAATTACTTAAACATTGACAGTTACAGACCCTAAAACTATTAAAAAACTATAATAGTACACATTACTAGGATATGATAGTATTAAAAATAAAGAATAATAGGAATAATAAGAAAAATGAAAGATTATAGGTGTAAACACTTATATTACATATTATCTATAGTAGTGACTAACTATACTGAACTTTAACTAAAAGTGAGATAAAATTATTAATTATTGATAAGGGGTATTACTGATATAACTATAATATTCTAGTATGGGAAGGTGAAGAGGGAGAATTCAATGATTTTCTTATATGGTTATCAAACAACAAATATAAGTTCACCTCCAACATATCAACAGAGAAGGTAGAATATCTAAATTTACAGCTATCGAACAAAGGGAATACAGTTATCTCAACTAACTACATCAAAACAGTAGATACTAACAGCTATTTGCATTTCTCCAGTAGCCATCTCTAAAAGTGGAAAACGAACATCCCATACTCCCAGTTCTGCAGAGTCAAAATAAATTGGCATAACACAGAAACATGTGACTCCCAATTACAATTATAATTATATGCTGATAGATTCAGAAAAAGGGGCTACCCAGCACAACTAATAGAAGGTGCCATGCAGAAAACCAAAATTGGAGAAAGAAATAGAGAAAAGACAGATCCAGCACTCTCATTCATTACTAAGTATAATAGCTCAGAGAAACTGATAAAATCAATGCTGCAAAAACACTGGAACAATTCTCCTGATGGAACTTATCCTAGAAAAAATTGTACCTGGAAAACCGAGGATAATATAAAGTATAAAAAAATCTAAGAATCTAAAGGAGATCTTAGCACCTAGTGATTTGAGAGGTGTGTTCAACCCCGGAAAGAAGGAATTGAGTATCCCTAGAACAACAGGCTCCTATAAATGTGGATATTGTAATATATACAAATATGTAAGTTGAAAGAAGAAGTTTATAGATTCGTATTATAAAAGGGAATTCAGTATTAAACAGTGTATGAACTGTCTGAGCACGTCAGTCATATACATGCTGGGGAAACCAAGAGATTGGGAAACCAAGAAAATTGTAAAATTTAAGATACAAGAACATGTACGAAATATTTAAAACAAAGTTCTGAGCCACACAGTTTCGGAACATTTCTCTTTAGAACATAATTCCGACCCTTCTGGTTTAGCAGTTACAATGCTGGAACCAAGAGGAGGAGATTTGGCCAGAAGACTCTCACAACGGGAAATGTTTTGGATTTATCAAGTAAATACTATGAGACCAAAAGGACTGAAGTTATGAAATTGTCCCCTTTTTAGATGCCTGAAGTATTTTATACTCATTGTTTTATTTTATTTATTATGATGTTTTACTCCGTTATTATTGAATTTTATATACCACTTCTAGCACCTTATACTCATATTTATACGTTCTTATGATTGTGTACTACCAATTGCTTAATATGCCAGGGGGCACTATATATGCTATTTTCACTATTAGTTATATCAGTAATACCCCTTATCACTAATTAATAATTTTATCTCACTTTTAGTTAAAGTTCAGTATAGTTAGTCACTACTATAGATAATATGTAATATAAGTGTTTACACCTATAATCTTTCATTTTTCTTATTATTCCTATTATTCTTTATTTTTAATACTATCATATCCTAGTAATGTGTACTATTATAGTTTTTTAATAGTTTTAGGGTCTGTAATTGCCAATTTTTAAATAGTCCATTAGTTTAATTATCCCTATGATTTTATTATATTATTGAGCATTATTAATGATGTTATTATGAGGACCTCCTACTATACATATGAAGTGTCAAGTCAAGCCTATTGAATATTTTTTGGACCTATGCGGTTCATCCACACTTCTATAGCAAAGCGGGACAAATCAGATCCATATTAGCTAGAAAATACATAGGTTATGCTTTAAGCATCGATAATTATAGCTCTAGTAGTTCCATTCTTTTATAATCTTTTTTTGATTGAACCCTAAAAACATATTGTCGTAATTTGCACATTAATTTCTTCCTGCTTGATACTTTACTGTAACTCTAGTGCGGTAAACAAAGGTTTATTTATATATTTATGTGTCTGCCCACACCAGTGTGTATATTTATTTAATCGATAATTATAATTACCATTTATTATTGTAATTGTCTTGTTGTAAATATTCTCAGTATTTATTGCAACATCGTAACATTGAAATAAGAGATACCAAGTGCATAGTTAGAAGGAAAATTAACGCTTCAGTGCATTTAGCCCTGGCCTCCAACTGGGACCACATTGGATAGTTAATTAATTAAATCTGTTACTCATAAAAGGGGCGCCTAAGCATCGGCGCCATTTCTGTTGATATCCCTGAGGAAGTCAAGGTGGACTAATTCTAGTCGGCAGACGAAACACGTTGGTTCATATTTGAATCATTAGCAGCACCACAGTTCTGACATCAGCTTCTCTCCGACGCTTCGCCCAAGGAGTAGACGCATTTTCTGGGAGCGGAGTCTGAAGGGAGACTATCAAGCCGTCATCAGGGAGAGACTGGATGTAGATAAGATCTTTATTGCTAAATGCTTACTTTTATTAATATGATGGTACGCAGCCACTTTTTAAATAGTAAAGTTTGTTGATGTAAAAGGATGATGCACTATGTCTTCTTAAACCTTTTTTCTATATGAATGTTGTGGTATTGCTGAACGCCGGAAGACACCTCTACAAGCCTGTTGTATACAGGGCCGGCACTACCATTAGGCGATCTTAGGCGATTGCCTGGAGCGCCGGTCCCGGGGGAGCGGGAGCAGTCCCCCACTTCCATTACCTACCTTTTGTTTTTATCTGCTGCGGCGGTGCGGTGAGTAAAGGGGGTGACTGAGAGATGAGTCTCCATCACCGTCACCCCCTTTACTCACCTCAGCACCGCAGCAGAGTCTGCGACTGCCTCTATCCGCAGCATCTCCTCTCTGATCAATGACGCTGCGTGACCCCAAGGTCGCGCTGCGCATCATACATCAGACAGAGAGAGCGCGCCGCGGAGGAGTTAGGAGCAGGTAAGTCACGTAAGTGAGTGGTGGCTGTGGGGCCTGGGGTCTAGGGAGGGGGGTTCTGTATGGTTAAAACAAGGGAGGGGAGGAAGGGGGCCTGATATATGAGTATAACTAGGGAGGGGGCTGCATATGAGTAAAACTAGGGAGGGGGGCCTGCTATATATGAGTTAAACTAGGGAGGGGGCCTGCTATATATGAGTTAAACTAGGGAGGGGGCCTGCTATATAGGAGTAAAACTAGGGAGGGGGCTACTATATATGAGTAAAACTAGGGAGTAGGCTGCTATATATGAGTTAAACAAGGGAGGGGGCTGCTATATATGAGTAAAACTAGGGAGGGGGCCTGCTATAT
>WWET01004458.1:51957-65037 GCA_011038615.1 Limnodynastes dumerilii | reverse complement strand
CATCATGTCATCAACCCCCACCCCAGTATCTACATCATGTCATCAGCCCCCCAGTATCTACATCATGTGCCTCCAACCCCCAGTATAAATCATCATGCCCCTTGTAATCTCCAGTCCCTATGTTTGCCCCTTTTAATGTCCAGTCTCCATATCTGCCCCTGTTACTGTCCAGCCTCTATGTCTGCATCTTATATCCAGCTTCCATGTCTGCCCCTTATGTCAAGCCTCCATGTCTGCCCCTTGTGTTCAGCCTCCATTGTCTGTCCCTTTAAATGTCCAGCCTCCACTGTCTGCCCCTTTAAATGTCCATCCTCCACTGTCTGCCCCTTTAAATGTCCAGCCTCCATTGTCTGCCCCTTATGTCCAGCCTCAATTTTCTTCCCCTTATGTCCAGCCTCCATTGTCTACCCCTTTAATTGTCCAGCCTCCATTGTCTGCCCCTTATGTCCAGCCTCCATTTTCTGCCCCTTATATCCAGCCTCCATAGTCTGCCCCTTATTTCCAGCCTCCATTGTCTGCCCCTTATTTCCAGCCTCTGTTACTTACCTTTGATGATTTCTCCCTTCCTCTGCAGCGCTCCCTCTCTCTGTCATGTGGTGCTGTAGAGGTAATACAGGGCTCCTACGGGAGCTCTGTAGAAACAAATATGTTTGTAGAATGGCAGGGACCGCATAGGTTCGGTCACTGCCATTCACAGTAACAGGTTTAGTCCTACAGGGCTCTCGTAGGAGCTCTGTATTACCTGTACTGTGATGTGTATAACGCATATACCGCGGTATGCGCTTTACAAAAAAAAAAAACTTTGTTACTAGAGTCTGACCTCTCGGTTGTGAGATGGGCGGGACACTTGGGAGGTAGCCTGCGGGCCGGACCATATAATTGAGCGGGCGAGGAGGCTGGAGGTTCCCCACCGCTGACTTACATCCTTACTTTGCTCTCCTGACACGGGGGAGGGGTTAGTTGGTTTCTTTCTTTTCTCTGAAGCGGTATTGCAGATTTTTTACATGTGTATAATTAGGTAAGTTCGCAATTTTACTCTTAAATATGAGTCAGGTCCCATGTGGTGAAATGAGCATCATGGCTTAGAAAACTTTTTCTGCGCCCAGCTGTATGAGCAATATGTCAGAGACAGCTGGTACTGTTGAACTTTATGGGTAATTAACCCATGGTTGCCTACTTTTTAAAAATAATTTCAGTGAGAAAAGTGAAAAGCAAAGGGGAGGTCCCTGCGGCGCCGGGGGCGGTTCCTACATCATCAGGGGGTGGTCCCTGTGTCACTGGGGGTAGTCCCTGCATTGCTGGTGGAGGGAGGGGGCAGTTCCTGTGTCGTTGGGGGGGGGGCGTGGGGTGGCGTCGCCATGGTTTGTGTATGGGTGTCCAGCCTCCGTCGGTATCCCCCATCATGTGCCTTCAGTCCCCTCTCAATATTCTACATCATGTGCCTTCAGCTCCCCTCAGTATTCCCCATCATGTGCCTCCAGCCCCCTCAGTATTCCCCATTATGTGCCTCCAGCCCCCTCAGTATCTCTCATCATGTCCACCTTTTCCCGCCCCCCCCCCCCCTCAGTATTCCCCAGCATATTTTTCAAGCTCCCCTCAGTATTCCCCAGCATATTATCCCAGCCCCCCTCAGTATTACCCAGCATACTTTTCCAGCCCCCCTTCAGTATTCCCAAGCATAATTTTCCAGTCCCCCTCAGTATTTCCCATCATATTTTTCCAGCCCCCCTCAGTATTCCCCAGCATGTTTCTTCAATTTCTCTCCATTTTACTTACCTTTTTCTCCCTCTTTCCTTCCTCCTCCGCGGCGGTCTTCTGACTTCACACTGACTTACCGACCCTCCTAGCTCCGCAATGGCTGGTGTCTTCTGGAAGGCACGTCCTGTCGTCAATGGTCAATGCTCTTTTTTTTTTTATAGGACTTGTCTCCGGGAGAAAAGGTTACTCCCAGGATTCCAGGAGTCTCCCGGACATTCCGGGAGAGTCGGCAAGTATGAATTAACCCCAAATAAGCTGTATTCAATAGAATGTCTCTGTGCATTCATTTCCGATGGAAAGCATATATAGCTCAAGAAGTAGACCATGGCTAGATGTTTAAACGCAGCTTTATTATAATCAAATTTTTATTATAGTGTCTCTTTAGGGGAGTTTAAAATATCGAAATTGGGTTGCAATGTTATATATTGATATTATTGAATGATCATATAGGTATATTACTTTTCACTTTTTTTATTCTTAAACTTATTAGAGAAAACCGAGCACTGTTTAACTGCAAGGTGACATAAATGACCAACTGGACCCCAGTCTACAATGGTCATGTATTAGGATTGTTCTATAAGCATGTAAATAAGGTGGGGGGTTTGATTGGTTTGTTCAAATGGGGTGTGTTTGGTGTCAGGTGACCAAGTCTTTATAAGGGCATTTTGCTGTTTGCTGTTCACCCATTTTGAAAATCGTTGGAAGGATGAGTATATCTGTGCTGTGGAGATTATTATTTTGCTTTGCGACATGGTGTGCAATGCGTGTGCTTGGTATATTGGACTGTTGTATGGTGTAGGCGTGCCCATTGGTTTTTGGAGCGTCTGTGCTGATTTAGTATATATAATGCCAGAAGTTAGTATTAATGTTATTATAGTTGGTATTACAACTATTTGTTCTCATTTATTATACTTTTTGTCAACTTATATCATAGTGTATATATATGATGTTGTGTGTTATATTGTAGTATAATTAGGTGTATATGTGTGTGTGGGTATGTATGTATTTGTCACATCCAATAGTATACCCCTTATAATTGTTTAGAGTTATTTGCAAGTTTGTCCTGGCCTGGTGTTGCAGGGGCTGCTGTATCACACAGATCAGACTTGTCCGTGTGTCAAGTCTTAAATGGATTAAAAGTAAAAATATATTCTGTGTATTAGCGCCTGTGACTAAACTTGTAGAAAGTTCAATAATCCAGTGTGTTACTTGAGGAATAGTATGTCCTTTCACAGAGATGTTGGTGGGGATAAACACATAGAATAAATAAAAAATGAAAGAATAAAAAGGAACATATAATATAGTATATTAGGATAAAACAATTCACACCCAGTGAGAGAATATTCTTGTATTATGTGATTGCAGTCACCTCTATTGGTATCACTATACAGGACAGATAAATGCCAGAGTAGTATTTAAATATGCATACCAGAAGCACTCTTTGTGCACAGCCTGTAAAAGGTGTCTTTCAAAACCCTTGGAATCACAGCAGGTACATGCAGGATAAAATCAAAAGCTCCACATAGTGTAATCACATTTAAAATTCTTTACTTCATTGAAATCATTAAAATACATGCGTACCCCAATATCAAAGGTAAAAGGCAATAATCAGATTAGCTATGCTTATCTGTGATAGTGTCCGTGAGCAGAATATCTGCGGTCCTTATGCGTCTAAGTCCTCTCTGCCCGGATAGTCGATATGCCGTGGCGCGGGGGATATGTGAAGCTAAGCCGCTGTCTCTGCTCTGGATGCCGTAGCGGTACTCCAATTATGGTCCAACCCAAAGCGTTTAGTCTCCTGGAGCCGCCTGGTCCAGCACTGACTTCCTCAGGGATTCAGATCAAAAAAGTTTTGTGGCACCAACGGAGCATCTCATTTATCTGTTCCTGCTGCAGCTGATTGACCGCCGCGGGTGGTCCCAAACGGGTGTATAGCATTTGAAAACAACTGCTCAATTTATAGTATCATTTGTGTGAATAAGAATATCATTTGTGTGAAAACGAAAAAAATAAAAAAATATAAAAATTATAAATTAACAGAGTGTAAAAAGTACCTTTGGAATTATTGTAACTTGTAATTTCTGTGTTTTATTTTACAGATAGAACAGTATAGTTTGTTACTGGTTTATGGCAGTGTGCTGGGGCAATTTTTCCTTTTGTTTCTGTGGCTAGCAGGTTAACCCCCTGCCTTTCATGCACCTGTTTTTACTTAATAAATTGATTGAGCAGCTTCCATTCTGGTTTTATTCTGTTTGTGGGCATGTCTGGGATCAGTTGCTGACAGGGAGAGCTGATCCACAGCAGCCATTTTGGAGACTTTAAGGGGTGTCTCCTAGGTAAGTTGGCTCTCAATTTATAAACATATATATGGGACCCAATACTGGGACTCTCATTGTTAGAGTTAGGACCACCATATACAGAAAGGCCTTGACGGTGGCTGGTGGCTTATCTCATATTTGTACAAATATGCGTAACGAACATTTCTGTGTTTTATTTTACAGATAGAACAGTATAGTTTGTTACTGGTTTATGGCAGTGTGCTGGGGCAATTTTTCCTTTTGTTTCTGTGGCTAGCAGGTTAACCCCCTGCCTTTCATGCACCTGTTTAACATTTACTTAATAAATTGATTGAGCAGCTTCCATTCTGGTTTTAAATTATTGTAACTAGTAAGGAATAACCAATTTAAGATAGACTATAACATGGGGTTTCATAAGTGACACTTTGAGTACTAAGAGTACTTTGCCAAATTTTGCCAAATTTTCCTAATCCCACCAGTATCAGCAGCTTTATCACAATAAAGCATGTCGTTGTATTATCTGGCTTTAAGTATAAATCTTTCAGCATTGCTAACGCGTTAGCATCCATATTTGTGGTTGCATTTTAGTAATTCGTCAGTTGTGATAGTAAATTAAGGATTAATTGATACACTAAGTAATAGTGTCACAAGTAATTTTTGCCATTGAGAGCAATTTCCTGAATGAGTTACAGGCCTAGGAAATTGACACCTGGGGGTATATTTACAAAATGCGAATTTTGGCCCAAATTTGCCGCAATTTTCAGGCGATTTGCAGCGTGAATTCACCGGGAGTTTAAAAAAACAAAAAAAAACCTATTGCAGCATGGTTGAAAGCCTTAGCCATGCTGTGCTGATAGAACTACAAGGCTAAGCATTCTACACAGCAAGCAAGTCTTCCCAAGAAAGATGACAGCAAACGGTGAGTGACAAAAACTTTTATTCTTTTATTACATCACACACTGCATTCATACACAGTAGTATAGGACACGATGGCTAACGGAGGTAAGTGCAAATATTAGGGGACATTATTAGTGAGGGAAAATGTTTTTTTACATTCACATTTTTATTAATGGGTTAATGTATGTTTTTTTCTGTTACACGCACAACACACACAGCGCGGCATGGTTAGAAGCCTTACCATGCTCACGCTGATATTACTACAAGTCTAAGCAATGCTTAGCCTTGTAGTTCTATCAGCACAGCATGGCTAAGGCTTTCAACCATGCTGCGGTCGGATTTGACTCTCAGAAAAACACATATCAACAAGATTGACATGTGTTTTTCTGGCTCGCAGGGTGAATTGTCACTAACACCGTGTTCAGATTGCCACTGCCTAAAAAGCCAGCTTTTTAGGCAGTGGGCAAAATTTTGAAAATTTAAGCCTGGTGCGTTCAGACTGCGCTGAAAACACCGGCTTTTTTTTTTCTTTCTTTTTTTTTTTTTACAAGCCGGCAGCTATTTAAATAGCCGGCTTTTCAGCGCAGTGTGAACGGGGGAAGCCGGCTTTTAAAAAAGCCGGCAAAAACCCTTCTTTTTAGCCGGGTCTGAGACCCGGCTAAAGAGACCCGGCTTCCCCGTTCACATTGCCAGAAAAAGCCGGGGTTTTCATGAAAGCCGGCAATTTCATGAAAACCCCGGCTTTTTCATGGTAATCTGAACGGGGTATAACTCACCTCTAGGCAAGGGCAAATTGCTAAACCGCGAGTTAAAGCCGATTTTACTGTGACTTAGTCAAAGCAACCTTTGTGAATGCAGTTAGTTGTATGTGTAACATTGAAGAAATCTCACAGGCAATTTTAGGCTCTGCGATTTTACAGATAAAGTAGATCCAATTTTGGGATATTAGAGCGCTGAGACAAAGATGATCCAACAGCCCAAAAGCTCCTATCTCAGTATCTGGTGCACAATCCAGTAACAAAGGTATATATGTAGCAGACTGAGACAGAAAAGAGCGCTGGATAAACAGGATATATAAGGTGTATATACAATTGATGGTATTATATTAGTATGGTATTCACCACTTGAAAACCTCCCCAATTGGGAAAAGATAATATACAATTCAAATTACAAGCCACTCTGAGGACCGTATGCAATCAGTCCTTATGCGTGGAGCAGCCTGTAAAGAAGCTATATTGTCACACATATGCTTCAGAAAACAATCGTTAAAAGTAATGCGGACAGCTCCAAAGATGACAGTTCCGTTTTAGCAGCTTGTGTGTACAAAGTCTTTCAAGAATCACAGATGAAGCAGGAAAAGTATCTGTCCGTAGACACAACTCAAAGTTTTGTTGTTTGATCTCCGATACTTTGTTTCTTTTGAATCAGCAGAGTTGTTCCTGCAGATCTGGGATGAGCGTCTGTACGGCACTGTAGGTACTCCGTGCTTGCACTGAGGCTGCGTGTCCGTTGCAGCCTCGGTCCTGTATTCCGTTGTAAATGGCTTATTCAAACCGAGATGGGCACTTTGCCGCTGGAATCAGTGCAGGATATGCAAAGGAGGGAGAACCACAAATAGTGTAATAATGTACAGAAAGTTTTATTAAACAAAGTGGAGTGGTACTCACATTGGGGTATTGACATGAACCGCTAAGTAAATGTCAGAAATTGCATGTGATGATAACAGATCATCTGCTGTTCTTTTTACAGTCCAGATGAAAAATAGTAATGAAGTAGATAAAAATATGTATAAAAGTCCAATAAAAGGCACCAGGCCATTTTACAGATGCCTAAACTCATGTGAGTTTACCTTTAGTGAATATGGTGATTTGATATTCACAGCAAACTCACGCGATTTTAGGCGATTTTTTCAAAATCGCGTTTTGTAAATATACCGCCTGGTATCTACCATGTAACAGCATTTGGGAAGCTAGGTTTTTATCCTACAAGCACGATTTGAAGCAGAAGGTTAATATAATTTATGGTGCTTGCTATTTACAGTGCTTTGTTTGGTTGTTCATTAAATTTGTATATGTCTATTTTTAAGGCATTTTGGCGTTATATACGGGTTGATAAGCTTTGTGGGTTTAAGCATTGATTTTACTGTTGTGCTTTTGTAAAAGGTTTGCTATGTGTATTGTTTAACCTTTTCTTTTGAACAGATTCATTTTGAGGTAAGTTCTTAGTGGAGGAGGAAAGGGAGCTAAGGTGAGCTAGATCTAATAGCTTGTCTTTGGGGGGCACGAGGGGATTTTCTCCTGTTTTGTCCTCCTTAGTTTGGTCTTCTGATTAGCTATTGGAGACCTTGGGGGTTTTCGGGAGTTGTTCACCCTTGTTGGTTTCACGTTGACTCCATTTCCTCCTTTCCCTTATCCCTCCTTGTTTTTCCTTTGTCTTTGGTTGGATATCTGAAAGTTTGTAGTTTAATTTTGATGTTTGAAAAAGTTTGCGGGATGAACGAAATGCGTAAGCACTGTGGACTAGTGCTACTGGCTTCAATTTCAGATTGGGCACAATCCCTGAAGGTTATTTGCAGGAGACTTTAAATTATCATTGACTTTGAGGTGTTCCGTACCACGGGGTGGCTACCCACCTACAACGGGAATTATTGGAGGAGGCAACATTATACACATGGAGTGAGGCAATAATCTAGCCAAGGCAGCTACGAACATTTCTTGGAGATCGGGTAACATTTACCATCTTATCCCTCTCGATTGGGTCTGCAGTGCCTTGTTGCATGTGAGTAGGAGGAGACCTCTGGTTTGCCTGGCATCGGAACATTTCCTGAGGATCGGGTATCTATTAATGTGATATTTCCACACATCACCCTCATCTCCACCTCTTGATCCTGCCTGCCTCCCACTACCTTGCTCTAACACCCGTTGTGGAGGCGATTAATTCCTTCTATTAATTAATGATATTCACTCCTGCCCTGTACCAACAACTATTCATCTAACAGGCTTGTACCCAATTTCATTTCTCACTTACCTGCATCAGTGAGAATTAACAGCACCACTTTGGAACCGGTATTCATTGTGAAATTGTTTATATTGATTTGCTGCTGTTGCCAGAACATATGCACCAATCCTTTATATGTTTATGATACTAATGTGGTAATTTTTATATAAGATATATTATTTTTGATGTGTATTAAAGTTTTAATTCAGGTTTGCCATTTATCTTGTGCTTATCAGAGCCACAAATAATATAACAGTATATTATACTATTTTATTCAAATTTAATTCCATACCATAGCGCTGTATTTTTCTCTTTTAATTTTGATGTGTGCTGTTTTTCTTTGGTTCCATATAAAAATTTGGGAATATTGTTTGTTTTGTTGCAGGTATTGTGCCTTATGGCCATATGGCCTGGATCATTGGGCAGTCGTATGTATTCTGGGCAGGTCAGTATTTTGATAACCATGTTTCCTCTTTTGGGCCTGTGAGTTTGCAGATTGAATGGTTGGGATTTAGAGGCATGAAATGGGAGCTTTTTTATATTTTGTTTTGTAAGTTAGTTAGGGAGTATGAATTGCCTCAAAATGTGGTCATTCATTTAGGAGGTAATGATTTGGTACATATAAAATCATGTGCCATTGGTTTGGCTAGGAAACATGACTTGTCGGCTATTTACTCTTGGTTCCCAACTCTTACGGTAGTCTGGTCTCATACGATTCCCAGGCGGATGTGGGGGGGGGGTCCTTGGTAGAAGTGTTTAGATAAAGCAAGGAAGAGGATAAATTGGGCTTTATCTAATTTTGTTAAAAGGTTTGGGGGACTGGTGGTGTTCCTCCATGAATATGAGGTGTGCACATGAAGAGGTGGAGCCTGGGTATTGGGGGAGGTGGGGGCACCAGTTTTGTTGATAACCATAGTTATCACTTTAAGTTCCTGTTGTGACACACACCTGCTATTTGCCACCGTGCTCAACCCTAAATTATATAGTCATTTACAAATACCACCAATTCAGTTATAATAAACTTATGTCCACTTTTTAAATCCAGCTAAAGTTGTCAGTGTCGTTATTTGATAGTATTAGTGTATGAGTGTGGCTGTTGTGAAATGGGGTATAAGTCGTTGATTGTTTAATGTTTTTAATATTTGCAGTTCTAAAGAAGGTTACATATTTCTTAATTAATTTTAATCTTAAAACAGCCCTTGTACTCAAGTGCCCCAAATTTTCTTTTTTCTGATTTTGATTTCAAGATATATAGCCTGTAGAGCATGGCGACAATCATTTAAGGCTTGATCCAAACTTTGAAGCTTCCTGTTTATAGAGCCACTTTTACTTACCAAAGGAGTCAGAGGTTTGAAACTGTCTAAAAGGTAAGAAGAACTTTTAGGCTTCAGAATGACGGGTTAGATTTTTCTTCACAAACAAACAAAATTAAGTTTATTTAGATATAGGCATAGTGGCTTTTTGGCTTACTTTTCCCTTAAAGATAGAAAAATATGCTTCTTGAAGTGATTTTAATTTTGTAATGGAATTGCTTGATCATGAGTACAAAAAGAGGATTGGCGTATCTTTATTAATTTTTCTAAGGTTATCTTGACAGCTATGCTTCTATACAACAGAAATAAGTTTCTATCAGTACCACTAGCTCATGCTGTTTGTCACACATAGGGATATATAGTGCTGAAACAGTCTGAGCAGTAGCAATGTATTTATGGGAAGCAGGTAGGAGGTTTGCAGAATACAGGCTGAAGCTGCAAACGTATTTGCTGAATGCAAGCTGGAGCTTTAAAGGTGCTTGAGAAATTCAGACTAGAACTGTAATGGAGTATGCTGATTGCAGGCTGGAACTGCAAAAGTGCTGGTTGAATGCAAGTTTGGACTGCAAGAGGGGTTGCAAAATGTAAGCTAAGCTGCAAGGTAGTAACTGAATGCAGTCTGGAACTGCAATGAAGCACTGAACAAGAAATGGGTTTCACAAGGAAAATTTAGGAACCAGGAACAAACGAAGCTTACCAATGGAAATGTGATAGGGTTTTAAATAGAATGCTCCTTGCACCTGTTGGGTGTTTGGAACATGTGACCGACTTCAGCATTATACAATAGATCAACAGGGATCAGGTGACTCAATCCAACATGGCCCACTCCCATGAATAGCACTTGAATGCCTAAGCTCTAGAGCTGAGATGCCAGGAGAAGTGGGGGATCAGCAGCAGCGTGAACCTAAAACCCATTAATGTAGCTTGAATCTCCTGTTGGCTAAAATGATGAAGAACAGAAATGTAAATGCAGATAACTATGAAGATGGAATATAACATGTTTGAATATCCTGTATTTTTTCCCAACTAATTTTGGAGTAGTCAGTAATTAACGTGGTGAATGGTTTCACCAAGATATTTCCATAACTGAAAAATGGTATCAGGGTAAGGGGAGTCAAAGTATGCTTGCTGACTATTGTTGGACTATTAAAAGAGATATTTCCAGGCCAAAATACAGCAGACATTTCTACATTTTAAGTGTTTTTATTGTTTACTATGTATACATTGTTAATAAATTTAATATTGTACATTTTTATTCGGAGTCACTCAAAATTATTGACCTGAATAACACCATTGTTGGTTACCCAATGCTCATATATGACTGTAAATTTCTGATAATCTCTTGTAAAGATTGCACTACAATTGTTTTGTCCTGGAACATTCTATGAAATGCAGGTTTTTGTAACTACTATACGTTGAAATGCTTGTTGAAATGCTCTTTTGTTTGTATTACTTGTCTACATGATATGCTCTAATAAAATATTTGAAAAAAAAAAAAAAAATTATTGACCAATGTGCTAAAAAAATATATAATAATCCTATTGAGAAATGTTGATATACTGTATGAAAAAAAATTCTTACCAGTACGCATGAAAGCTGCTGGAATGGGGTTTGTGAAGTCCTTAAAACCAATAAAGTAGAAAAACAAAACAAAAATACAAGTAAGGAAACATGAAGTCCTAATATAAAAAAAAAAAGTGCAATAGTCTTCAGTTAACATACATGTAAATATTACCAACAATTTAAACTAATTAGATAGTTTACTATTTTCTGGTACCAGAACAATTGCTTTTTAAATATTTTAAATAAATTGTTGTTAATATTTACGCGTATGGTAACTTAAGGTTCCTACTATAGATTTTAGGACTTAATGTTTCAATGCAGGGGTTGTTTTTTTTTTCTAGATAAGTAGTTCTCCTCTTGTTGGTTTGTAAAATAAGTAAGATACAATAAGAAGTTATTTCTTATGTGACTAGTATAAATAGATTAAGCCATTTTCTTGATGCTTAATGGGGTGATAATTATGCATGACACAGGAAATCAAGTGAAAAGTGATTTATGTCTGTCTAGTCACCCGCTGTCGGTAATAAATCTGTCCAAATAGCTACCTTAATTTTTATGACTAGGTCTGCGTCCATACATACGCAGGCCTAGTCGTAACGGGACTCCTGGCCCCGACCCCTCCTTTAAATATCTATCCCTGCCTGTATGGCCGGGATATGGCCATTGTAAATTAAGGGTCAGCCCCTACTGCATAATTACTGGCGTACGTAACAAATTACATACGTCAGTACTTACACTGTTGGGACATCAGGCGCTCACTTGCGCAGATGTTCCGAGACAAGGGACAGGGGACTTACACAAAGGGGACGTACGTTGTTCAGGATCCGGCCCATTAAGCTAATTTCCTGGGAATAAAGATAGTTACTTAACTGAGTTCTGGACATGTATGTTTAATTCTCTGCATGGAGAACACAGATCCATGTGAAAAAGATCACTCTCCCTATCTGTTATGGTGTAGTGTTGTCCTAATAGTCTTTGTTAGGCAAATGAGGACCTTTTGCTATCTGGGGGCATTGTTGTTGGACTTACACATGCAAACAGTTCTCACCTAAATATATATATGCTTAAAGCTGTCCTTCATGATTTTCATCCAGGTGCTGTGTTTTCAATAGGAAGATTATAGGCACTTATCATTTCATGTGCAGCTCTCAGTGTCAGGCATTAAAAATCTGGGTCACTGGAAGTCAAATTCATTTAGGCAATATATTAGAATACTTTGTGATTATTGATAGCTGAATTGTCCTAGTGGTTGTCCAAGGGCCTAGGCGTACCACCTTTAGAAAGCATGGGTTATTCTCCAGTATATGGGTCACCTAGATATAGTTTACAAATGTATCTTGGCCTGGAGTTTTTTCCCATCTCTCTTGGGCAACTGCTGATGTTTGTTGCACATTCATAATCTACCATTTGGGGTAATAGTGGCTGGAGATGAAGATAAGGATTCTTGCTTGAAATTATGGTTTAAATGAGAGATGTGCGCCTGGCCATTTTTCGTGTTTTGGTTTTGGTTTGGTTTTGCCAAAACCGGCCTTCTGTGTTTTGGTTTTGGTTTTGGTTCGAAATTTGTAAAAAATCATAAAAACAGCTAAAATCGTTGAATATGGGGGTGTTTTTGTTCTTACAGTATTATGAACCTCAATAACATTAATTTCCACTCATTTCCAGTCTATTTTGAACACTTTATACCTCACCATATTATTTTTTTAATCCAGTATAGGCCAAAAGGTTGGCTGGATGACTAAGATAATTGACAGAAGTCACTTTGTGATTGTCGCACAAATCTGTCAACAAAAAAGACAATTGGTCACACACAGGATGGGCAGAGCACAACCACAGAATAGCAGTGCCCCTATACAATACACACCCCCTAAACAGTACAATAGGCTGTAGTTTAATAATAAGGAAGATGATCCTAGTAAAAAAAATTTTTACAGAAATTGGAAGCAGCAAAGAATACGGGTGTATGTGGTGGTATAATTGATGACTATTCTTGCTGTTTGAGTGAGTTATACAATTGTATATAGTTGAATGGAAATTGAGGAAGCAAATGGCTTCAACACAGATTCACAGAGTCCATCATTTCAATGAGAGAGAGAACCATGTGGCATATAGATAGTAGATTTGAACAGAATAAACGCCACCAATAGGCAGCCCAGCACACACTTGGCGTATGAATATTTGTAGACAAACTAAGATTCAAAAAATAAAAAATAAAATATTGAATGTAGAAAAAGACAGCACTGACATAGAATATA
>WWET01004458.1:3775-29879 GCA_011038615.1 Limnodynastes dumerilii | reverse complement strand
TCACTGCCAGAAAAGGTTGTGATGGCAGATTCACTGGATATGTTTAAGAAAGGATTAGATATATTTTTAGCAGAAAAGGACATTCAGGGTTACCAGGACCGCTAATTTAAATAAAGGACAGTAGTGGTGCAAGGGAGAAATGTATGTATTTATTTATCTTATGATTGCAACAGTTTGGACGTTTCTTTATATGGATTAACTTAAAATATAAAGATAGGGATCGCAGGAGATCCAAAATAGGTTGAACTTGCTGGACTGTTGATTTTTTTCAACCTCATCAACTATGTTACCTATATGGTATTCTTATTGCTGCTCCTAGTTCACTATTCACCTGTTGTCTATATTACCTTGTGTGCACTAATAAACACTGTTAATCTTATCACTCCTGTCTGGTTGTTAGTGCTTAGCTACACATGGGGCTGCTTTCCAGGGACTGTGTCCTGCTGCACAAACCTATCCCCACTATCAAGGGTCCTAGTGAAGACCAGTTGGACTCCTTGTCCAAGTAACACTGACACACACAAATGGTTGTCTGAGTGATTATTTTACAATAACAAGGTGGAAGGAATATGGATTTCAAAAACATCCGCTACTATGGGGTTTATCACTTCTTTAACGATGTTGTCCATAAAAGCTAAATAAATGTCCACCTGACTAATCAACTTAATCAAAACTGATTAAGAATAAACTAAGCACATAAACCTGCATATAGTTTACTGTAATTACCTCAGTCAATATATAAAAAACTGTTGGTAGTCTCGCCAATGATATAGAAATTGAATACAAATGAACTAACTCTCCTAAGTTTTTTCTCACACATAAACCTGGTAAAAAAAAAAAATCAAAATGTAAACTTTTTTCTACTATTTCCTATAATTTTGATTCATTATCAAAGGACAATATGCATCTAGACATATTCAGTGGTCAGTAGTGCATGATGCTAACAACTTTTAATACTGTTATTGTCGTCAAGGCTATATTTAATATATATATATAAAAAAACAGTAACTCAAGAAAACTCACAGAGAACTCCGCACTTACGTTACATATTGCTGAATTTATTTTGTGAACTGTAACTTTAAACTGAATTTAAAATATACATTAATTAGTGAGTATATTATATATTGATTACAGTAAGTCACATTTTCAAATATAGTCCAATTAAACTAGCAAATGCTGAACACAACGCTGTTTTGATATGTGCAATGCTGTCATTCTGTTTTAGCAGTAGGTCAGAGAATACATGGTTCATCATTATTTTATCCTTTTATACTGTAAATCTCCCTTGAACACTTCATTAAATCCTCTTATATTTTGAAAATAAAGATCCTTAGCTATCCATTTTATTTTGTTTTGTTTTCTTTTTCTTAGTCTCAGCTGAAAGTCTTTCATGATCACTGGTAAACCTATTTATCTATATTTTGTTTTTAGGATCGCCATTAACGGAAACCATAGATGCAGCATTCACTATTTCTTGTTCATCATCATCCTTTGTACAGCAGTTCCGAATTGCCTTGTAAACTGCAAATCCAGGTATTACTAAACTTGGGACTCCAGCAAGAATTACAATAATTGCATAGACCCAGCCAGGATAAGGTTGTTCTTTTGCCTTTGGAAACTCTCCCTATAAGAAAAAAATCAAAAGGAGTATTGTTACTGGAGTAGTTACAGGATTTGGATATGAAACTGTTACATAACTGAAAATTACATTATGTGGCTAAATAAATGCAATATGGATAATAAGTGATACAAGCATGTTGGATAAAACTGAAATAATAATTTAAGATATTTGCATAATGTGCTGCTTGTATTGTCTGTATGTGGGGATTTGTACACCCATTTTCCTATACTTTCAATTTCAATTGCAAATTGTTAAAAAAACATTAAAACCTAATCTTGTAACATTTATTTTAACTGGTCTGGGCCTTGTGGATTATTATTGGGACATGATATGGAGGTCAGAGGGGCAATGACAATTCATACCCCATAACAGAATCACAGTCCAGTGTAGTTCATGTCCTACAAAAAAAACAGACTATAATCAGAAGAGTTTGACAGACCCTCTGATAAGAACCTTAAACTGGTGCACACTAGTGTCAAATTCCCGGTTTAGGGGGGAACATTTACTTGCAAGGAAGTGTGAAGCATGGTCGTGAGACCATTAGTTGTTTGATTAGGGTAAGCTGTACCCCTGCTAGTGTAGGTAACCGGGAGTCTAACACTGTTTCGCTGTACAGTGTTTCTCTTTTACCAGAACATATGTGTATACTATGTATAAGAGATTGTTGGTGGGCAAGGCATATTTCTCTTTTTCTTTATTAATATGTGCAGAACATAATTTGTTCTCTTTTAGAACAATTGAAATAAAAAGCTGATTTTATTTTGAATAAACTCTGTCTGTGTATCATTAGTGTGCACCAGTTTAAGGTTCTTATCAGAGGGTCTGTCAAACTCTTCTGATTATAGTCTGTTTTTTTGTGTACAATTAATTATTGGAACCTGTGGTAGCACCTATTTCATCCTGACTATTGTCCTATGGAAATTGATGGCTGGTGCAACTCCATTTCTTCTGAAGTTAGGATAGCCTTCAGCCGGCATAATCAAGGGAAAATACACTGCGACAGGGGGGGAGTGTCGGGGGAAGCTCATGCCAATATGCTTTACTAAGCACAGCGCATCGGCCTAGGCCTGAATCAGGCCCTACGAACTTAATGTTGCTAGGTTCATAGTAACTTACACAGGATGGGGCTTGCCACAAATAATTAACTCGGCAGATAAGGGTAGAGGGAGGCATATAAATGAGCAAAAAAGGTGCAGTTATGCAGTCATGTTTGTATTTAGATGCCCTACGCACACAAATGCAAACCTACAATTAAGGGAGCCCTATGGCACTCAGTCTCTTAAGACCCTGAAAACCGGGGACGTGCTGAGGGAGTTGCCTTGCTACTAGTTGTGTTTATTTAAGAACCTATTCTGTTCTTAAGTGTGAATCAGACCCAATAATACTAATTTTATATTGTGCAGTGCTGATAACAATCTGCGGCTCTTTGCAGACGTCCGCCACCATAGGGCTACCTTATATTTGCGCACATGGCCTGTGTATATTTAGGAACGTTATTAATTGGGAATCAGGGCCCACGTTTTCATATCTGCTCAGTGCTGACCTGTTCTACTACAGTGTTGCTTCTGCAATATTGTTGTTATTGATTAGAAGGGTAGATGTAAGCTTGTGTAGCTGGAATATAAAGACTAGTGAACACACATAGAAAGCTGAAGACTTGGCAGATTCTAATAAATAGGGTGAATGCAGTTATTGAAGGCTATTTGATAAAACAAACATTTTTTTTTCAGCAACTTGAGTAAAAAAAAAAAATTCTGGCTTCACATCCAACCACCATAAGAGATCACCAGCTCATATATATATATCGTAAATAAATAGATTTTATAAGAAAAGGACTTTTAATGGTAAAAATAAAAAACATTGGGGTAGATCAGGTAACACGTGCGCATGAGCACACACGTTACGAGTGCGTGCCGGCATTCGTGCGTAATTTTGTTACGTACAACTGGCGGTATGCAAAAGGCTTACCCCTAATTTACTCATGTCGTATCTTCGCCATAGAGGTGAAGATAAACAATTGAATTAGGGGTCAGGGGCGGGGAAGCTAGTCGTAAAAACAATTGCAACATTCTTTTAATACATATTTAATAGTTTAGACATTGGTTTTAGGGGCGGATCAATGATTTCTGATTAACTTTAAGAACCTAACAAACTACATGTGATTCACAGTAAAGAAAAATAACTGCACTTAAATCTATGCACCTAGAAAACCACACATACTTAGCAGTCCCAAAGCTGGAGTGGTTAGCTTGATTCATTACAATCTATGAATTGCTCTTACGGATCCGATCCGTGCGTATAATATTTGGAACATTCCTAAATTCATTCTTAAGTGTGAATAAGGTCCATTATAAAGGTAATATGGAGACCTGTAATGGGTCATATTTTAAACACAACAAAGGAGAAATGAAAGGCTTTATATGGGTCAAAAAGTCAATATATATATATCAATATAAATCTCTTATTTTTGCTCAAATTATACCCTTTAATACGACTCTATATCTTCCCCTGTAATGGGGAGGAATATAAAGCCCTATAACGGAAGGATTATAAAGTACTTTAAAGCGGGGTAAGGGCATAAAGTTTATTATGGGGAATTTATAACGTTGAGAATGAATAAAAAGCTTTATAATGGTGCATTTAAAGCCATTTTATTTTAAACATAGGAGTGATACTTAATATGGAACTGAGGCTATAAGCATAAAGTTATTTATATGGGAATAACCATTTCCCAAGCAGGATTGCAGTTACTGTAATCCACAAGCTAGCTATCTCATAGAATTTTATATGGAATAAATATACAAAGGAGGGAGTAAAAATTGATCTGAGAAGAATATACAAAATATAGATTTTTAAAAATTGTGTTCTAATTTTTAAAAGAACATTTTCCTACTTCTCTCAATTTATTTAAAGATTTTCAAATTTTTATATAAAACCACATAAAATTGATATTTTATTAAAACTTGAGCAACATTCACCAATACCAGTCAACTTACCCCTATAACACGCAATACCCCAAAATTAGTTGGCTCTTTTAGCTGCAGTAAGTGCCGGGCTTGTCAATTCATGTCAAACACTAAGAAATTCAAAGATCAATTTCACAGATGGTATACCATTCATGAGTATCTCAATTGTGACTCCATTGGAGTCATTTACTGTTTGGAGTGCCCTTGCGGCCTCAAATATATTGGTAAAACCAAGAGAAAACTCAAACTAAGGGTTCTTGAACACATTGGCTCCATACGTAATTCTGTGAGGGACAAAGATAGACTCAAAACATTGAGTCCAATTGCTAACCATTTTCTAAAGAGACACAAAAGCAACACGGCCGGATTGAAAGCATTTGCTATTGAGAAAGTTCATCTCAGAATGCAGGGCGGGGATATAGATCAAATACTTCTACGTAAGGAGACAAAATGGATATTTGATATGGGGACGATATCACCACTTGGTTTGAATGAAAATATCAACTTTGCCCCCTTTCTTTAGATTTAGGGTGTAGTGAGTGTATAATAGGGATGAGTATGTCCACGAATATTTGATAATCATTTTCTTAAAATACCTTTTTATGATTTTTTCCATGAGTTCTTCTACTATTAATTGCTCTCTAATTGTCCATTTATTATTTTTCCTATATCTAGTAGACATACAATATAGGTTAAGGATTCATTTTTCTTCATCCTTAACAAAGAACCACAGGTGGCAATGTAGCAGAGCGTTTGCCTTTGGTGCATTAGGCTGTGGGTTTGGATCCTGGCACAGCCAGTTGATTAAACCTCATCAGAGGTTTGGATAATTTATTTTTTATTTATTTTTTATTCTAATTAATACAAAGGGAGAAGATTCTTTTCCAATTATATAAAGCATTAACAAGTGGACAATAGTCCATTCCATATATACACTCTCCCTTGCCCCAGCAGATATTCTTATGCTTTTCTCCTCATTGCTAGCCCCCTTGACGTTTGTTTTATCAGTACAACTTGTATCCGGTCTCTATTGTTTGATTGCAATCACCAGCAGCCAGCTGCAATCAGTGTCTCACCATTGGCTGCACATTCCTTTTAAGCTGCAGCTCGTTGGTAACTGCTGCACCTGTGAACAAGCTTCGCGAAACGCGCGTTAGGTCTTTTTATTCTGTGTAGAGGAGGGCCCTCCTCTCACATCTCCACACCGCTGTCACATCCAGGCACCCCAGGAGCGATATATCCCACCTGCAACGCCATCCGTATCCTGATATCACCGCACCTCTCTGCTGCTTGCTACCCACACCATCTCCTAGTGAGGGTAGGGATTTATACGAGCCCGGCAGGGTGAAGCACCTCCGTGAGGGGGTTAGGGGCTGTGTATAGGGCAAGGGGACGGGCTAGTCAGCGTGTGGTACTAGCAGCATTTTCTCCCGTCTGTCAGTCATCCTATCACCAGATGATTCCCCTCGACCACGTCAGGAACAGATAAGTTTGGATGGTATTCATTTCTTTATACAAATGAGTCATTGAGCAGCTGTTTGCAACAATTTTGTTACTTACTTTCTTATTGAGGTCTGACCTAGCTCTATACAACACGTATCACAGGATTCAAGGGAGACTGCTTATTTTCAATATAATATAATCCTTGTGCATAGTAGGGCTTTTGTGTTTATTTTTATGTTATTATATTTTTATATATAACATTTGAGATCAGACCCATTATATTTCTATTCATATAATTGTCTCTTTTTCCATTTGTATTTACTCTAATTATAGAGTTTAGAGGTGCCTGTATCATTATATTGGATATGCAGATTCAGCTATATGTGATTTGAGTGTGGATTTTAAAATCCTTAATATTTTTTCGCTCCTTGTAGGTCCTTTATTTTAATTATATTATTAAAAGTTACATTTTATTTCATTATTTCTTAATCCTTCACAGGATTAGTGCTATTGTGTACACTTGGGATGTCCCCATCTCTCTAATCTGATCAGTCCTGTTTATTATCCACGTGTATGGTTAATCAATTTTCTGGCGATTTGATATTTCATCATTGGATTGATATAACTTTGTACATTGTATAAACACAAATCAGTGCGTCCATCCCCCTAGAGGAACCTTCTGTCCTTCCCCTTGTCCCATTACCCGATATTAAAACTTCTATTCCCTGAATCTCCAACCTCTGATTAACAAAGTAGTGACAGAGATTAAAAGCTGGGAGGCCTTTCTGGTTTTGTACTCATAAAAATGGTCCGTTTTTCCCAAACTACTATACCCACTCCAAGTCTATGTACTAAATGTTGTATTACATACTATACTCCAAAAAAATGTTGTATTACATACTATACTCCAAAAAAAAAAAAAAAACATTCAGTTTGCATTAAGTAGGTTATCTGCAGTCAGTCCAAGTCAGGAAACATTCATTTCACATTAAAGCACTGCCTAAATGTTCAAATAAAATATCACTCTTAATAAGTGAGCACAGTCAACAAAAAGCAAAATGGATGAAGGAAAGTGTGTTACTCACAAAAAAAATGCAACACCTTTATCGCTGGGATAAACCCCCAAAAGTAGACGTGGCAATATCCATGATTTAAAAGGGAACAACATTACCCCTGGAGGACGCCAATGCGTTCAAAGACTGCATGACAGAAAAAGTCAGACCTCTTGGGCCAGCATTAAACACACCATTTCAACAGCTGTAATGCAATGTGCTGACATTGAATAGAAATAGATTTGAAAACAATAAACGCCACAAATAGGCAGCACAGCAGACACTAGGCGTATGGATAGATATTTAGACCCAAAATTGAAAAAAACAGGCCTCTAATATTGAATGTAGAAAGACAATGCACTGACAAAGAATAGAAATAGATTTGAAAAGAATAAACGTCACCAATAGGCAGCACAGTACACACTTGGCGTATGGATAGATATTTAGACCCAAAATGGAAAAAAAACAGGCCTCTAATATTGAATGTAGAAAGACAATGTGCTAGACATTAAATAGAAATAGAATTGAAAACAATAAACATGCTACAAGTGCTAGATCACACAAGTAAGAAGAGACAAAACAAGAAAAGGACACCTTCAGTTCTTTTTTAAATAGCTGATACAATGATTTACAAGTTATACCAGTCAGAAAAAAACATTACAGTTGTTTCAGGCGTGTTGAGATTCCCTTATACAAGAAGAAACGTATATCCAAAAAACAAATTAGAGCTATACTTCACTAAAGGAAAACTCATAAGGGTAAAAATATTTGCAGCTTGTGGCAAAAGGCAGAGATTTGAAACCAATAAACGCCAGCAATAGGCATCACAGAATAAACTTGGCGTATGGATAGATATTTAGACCAAAAATTTAAAAAGCAGGCCTCTAATATTGAATGTATAAAGACAATGAACTGACAAAGAATAGAAATAGATTTGAAAAGAATAAACGTCACCAATAGGCAGCACAGTACACACTTGGCGTATGGATAGATATTTAGACCAAAAATAAAAAAAAACATGTCTCAAATATTGAATGTAGAAAGACAATGCGCTGACATTGAAGAGAAATAGAATTAAAAACAATAAACGCTAACAATAGGCCGCACAGCAGACAATTGGCGTATAAATATTTCGACACAAAAAAGAAAAAAAACATCAAATTGAATGTAGAAAAACAATGCGCTGACATTGAATAGAAATACATTTGAAAACAAAAAACGCCATCAACAGAGAGGACACACTTGCCGTCAGATTTTATTTAAAACATGAAAATATTTTTTTTTTTTAATAGATTTACATTTCTTTTCTTTTTTTTTCAAACAGAAGTGGCTGGCAGAAAGAACGGTCATGACCAGAAGTACCAGACATGGAAAAAATTCTCTACAATGCTTGAGTCAGGTGCATTCTCCCTCCTTTCCCTATGTCTAACGTGGCTGTCTAGGCTTGAATAGGCTTTAGTTGCTTCTCCGAGTGCCGTCAAAAAAAAGAAAAGCGCACTCAAATATTGAATAAAGAAAAAGATTTGAAAACAAGAAACGCCACCAATAGGCAGCACAGCAGACACTTGGCGTATGGAAATTTTTTGTTTGTTTAATTGCCACAAAAATTAAATATAGAAAAAGTCAATGCGCTGACATTGAATAGAAATAGATTTGAAAACAAGAAACGCCACCAATAGGCAGCACAGCAGACACTTGGCGTATGGAAATTTAATTGCCACAAAAGTTGAAAATAGAAAAAGTCAATGCGTTGACATTGGATAAAAAAATATTTGAAAACAATAAATGACAATAGTGACGACACAGTTGCCATAACATCTTTTTTAAAACAATATTTTTTGGGGGGTTTTTAAGATTTCTTTATACTCTATTTTACAAACTGTATTTTTTTTTGGTACTTGTTTATTATTCCGGCCCCCGTTGCTACGCTATTAGCGCATAATAAATCGTATTAAATATATTATTATATTATAATATATTATAAATATATATATATATATATATATATAATTATAAATATATATAATTATATAATTATATTATACATATTAAAAAGAAACGCCACCAATAGGCAGCACAGCAGACACTTGGCGTATGGAAATTATTTTTTGGTTTGTTTAATTTCCACAAAAATTGAATATAGAAAAAGTCAATGCGTTGACGTTGAATAAAAAAGGATTTGAAAAAATAAATGACAATAATGACGACACAGTTGTCGTAACATCTTTTTTAAAACAATTTTTTTTTTTGTTTTTAAGATTACTTTATAGTCTATTTTACAAACTGTATATATATATTTTTTATGAAGAACTGTCACATGGAGGAGTGGCACTGCAGTGTTAGAGAGGATGTGAGTTTTATAAAGTATGCCAAAAAAAAGCTACAATGAGCACAAACAGCGAATAAGTGACGAGCAAGATGGAATTGTCCTTTGGCCACTCCTACCCACCCTTACGTTGTTTATGAAACAGGACATGGAAAGTTTAACATAGCAATCATTTCAGAGTCAGGGACTGTCACTTCAGGCTGAAATGATTGATTTGTTGGGGCCCCATAATACAAGCTGGAAATGGTCACTGAACAAACTGGCTTTACTTTACAGTATAGACACAATGGGCCTGATCCAGAGGTACGCCGATGCGCTGAAATAATCGTCAACCATTCTTTCATGGGTGACAGCATCATTTGCAGTGACAGTTAACGTGTCCGAAATCGTAGGCAGCTCCTTCAGTCCATACCAGATATCTGAGTGATGTTTATCACCGGCAGTTCCTGTGTTTGGAAAAGTTAGTTTTTTTTCTCGCAGTCACAGTTGAAGGAGAAAATAAAGGAGGAGCTAATGTCATGTCACTTTCAGCTTCAGCTGACAATTTTTCACAACAGCAGCTCTTTGCAATTCTGCAGATTTCTGCCCGTAGGAAAGAATGACACGACGTATGACTCGGATCAAGTATGGTGGCCAACATATAGCGCTCTGAGGTCAACAAGTTGACGACCCTTGGATCCTGCGAAAGTAATTGAAGAGCTTGATCTGCAATTCCAACATGGGCACGGCCCTGTCACGTTTTATAAAATTCTGAACTATTAAACTGAGTGTGTGAGCAAAGCAGGGCATATGTTGGAAATTGCCCACAGATAATGCTTTTAAAATGTTGTTTGCATTATCCGATATCACACATCTCGAGGAGAGTTCAAGTGGGGTAAGCCATTGTGCAATGATTTGCCTGAGTTTTAGTAAGATGTTCTCAGCGGTGTGCCTCTTACCAAAACTCGTGATACACAGCATAGCCTGTCTTTGAATGAGGTGGCTTTTGTGACATGCTGCTGGTGCTGATACAGAAGTAATCCACTGTGGATTTATTTAAAGAAACCCTATCACCATCAGCAAAATCCTCCTCGTCATCATCACTCTGATTACAGAAAGCTACACCAATATCCCCCTCATCTTGGTGTACTTCCACTGTGACATCCTCTATATCAATGCTGCTCCGGTCACCACTTGCAGAGGGCGTGCAAATGGTGGAAGGAGTAAATGGTGGAAGGAGTATCCTCTTCCGGTACAGTACAGTAAGACATGGCAACTGTGGGCACACTTAGACTCCTCGGGAATTTGTAATATTTCTGAAGGCACCCTTGGATCCTGTGCCTACACAACTTTCATTTTTTGGGGTTTTTGAGCATTATGAGATGCAGAATCACTGGTCATAAACAAAGGCCAAGGCGAAGCCTTTCCTTGCCACTTCATGTAGTGAATGGAATATTGCCAATCTTACATTTCTCTTCAGCTGACTTAATGTACTTTTTTTTATTTATCCTTGAAAAATATTGTTTGTTTGACTTTACATGCCCTCTAACACATTGGCCATCATCCTTAGCCAATGCAGGAATACTAGACTTATGGCCAGTGGAACCAGCTTCAGCACTAGAAGTAGCAAGGGCTTCAACATCTTGTTTGACCTCCATTTCTGTTCAAGACAGTGACGCACAATTTGTATAAATGTTATTTTTTTGGGTGGTCAAATTCCACAATAAATAATTGATGTACGCAGGCAGAAATTATCTGATCGCAATAAACAAGGCAATGGGTAACACACAGCTCAATTATTCATCAAGGAAATATTTTGTCTTCATGGATACCCAGGAGAAATAGTTTACAGAAGTATTCAGTATACAGTTCATTACAAAGGACCGGATCCAGACTCCTGCGCGCTTTCCGTGCGCGCGGGGGTCTGAAATTACGCGAGATAGAGGGGAGTGCACACCCCCTGTGACTCCCCTCTGTTGTGCGGGCTTTATGGCATCTTACGCTGCCATAAGCCTGCCTTAAATGCGACGGGCGGATCAGCGGTCCGTACGACCGCTGATCCGCTACAGTGTGGGAGCCCCCTCCCACACTGTACACTTTACATGCTTCCCCCCACCCGCTTTAGCGGGCGGAAGGGAAGCATAGCCCATTTGCACGCAAATAGGCTCAGACGGAACAAAGTTACTATAGTAATCCTAGCGTAAGATCTGGAGGGCGTAAATCACCTGACGATCTTAAATCTGGATCCGGTCCAAAGTGTTCAGATTATGCTAAATACATCTCTGCCTATTATACCCAGACCAATGGGCAGTGAGTAAATCCAGAATTGGAAACTTTCCTTCATTTATACGTATCTTCCTCTCAAGATAACTAATCTCTACTACCTTGGACTGAATTTTCCCACAATAATCTTTATCAAGAGTCTTCTTCGTCTACTCTGTTCTATTACGTTTATGGTCGGAATCCTTGTGTATCTCAGTTTTCTGCTCTACAAGCTGCCGCAATTCCCGCAACAGAAAACTCCTTTTTCCACATTTCTAGAGACTGTCCCAAGGTGAAATCAGCTCTTCTCAAGTCTTCTCATTGCTATAAAGTTCAAGCCGATTCTATTAGTAAAGCTGTTCCTCAACTTCAACCATGAGACAAAGGGTCAGATCCAGACCTAAGGCGGCCGTCGTTTTTACGGTGGCCATATGCGTAAGAGTGACATTTGCCACTACAGTGTAGTTAAGGACGAAGGGGAGTGCAGCATTGTAACTACGCTGTAGTTACGGAAGTTAGGCGGGGGGAGGGAGGGAAATTAGGAAGGGAGGGCTGAGTTAAATTTGCCCCCTGATATATTGGTCCTTACCATATCAAAAAGGTGATTAATTCAACAGTTTACAAAATGGAATTTCCATCCTATCTAAGAATTCTAATGCCTTCCATATCTTTCTTTTAAAGCTTCTTATTATTAATTTTTTCTACACTCAGGATAACAAACCTCCTCAAATTCAAACCTCTCATGCTGAAGATTAAGAAATAAGTGGCATTTCAGATTTTGTTATGGACATCTTCAATATCTTGTGAACTGGAAAAGATTTGGTCCTAAAGAGAGGACTTGGATAAAGGCTTCTGATGTGCATGCACCCAGTTTAGTTAAAAAATGTAATCTGAAATTTCCTGGAAAACCACATTTTGAGTGGTTACTCATAAAGGGAGTACTGTCACAAAATGTGAAACCTACAGAGTCAAATGCAGCCTTTATTTGGGATTCACCAATCACACTGGTCCATGACCTCTATCGCAGTCTGCTGTCTCTTGAATCCTGGATGGCCTGAGCTCCATAGGTGTGCACATTGTTCGGTTTATGGGCGTGGCCATATTGGAAACAGTCAGGTGACTGCTCTGGTCCAACCATGCTCTTCTTGGATTCCACATGACTCAATCAGCCTATTGACTCTGAGTGCTCATTATTTATATCGCTGGCACAGGTCCACAGGTCTAATGTGCCAAGTACTTTGTATCACGTTCCTGGTTCCCTGAGTCTCCTAGTGTGTACTCAGTTCTCCTTGTGTTAGCTCTGCTATTTTGCCGCTGATTATCGTGGTTACCGTCTGCAAGTGTGTGTAGTTCTCAGTACACCCCTTTCTGCACTACAAGCTCCAGCAAGTACCATCTGTAAGTGTGTGCAGTTCTTAGCATAGCACTCTCTGCACTACAAGCTCTAGCAATCGTCACCTGCAAGTGTGTGCACTTTTCATTACATAGCTCTCTCCACTACAAACTCCAACCAACGTCACTTGCAATTCAGTATATTGCTCTCTGCACTACAAGCTCCAGCAGGCATCATCTGCAAATGTGTGCAGTTCTCATTACATTGCTCTCTGCATTACAAGCTCCAGCAAACATCATCTGCATAGTATGTGCAGTTCTCGCTCCAGTGTTCCCTGAACTTCAAGTCCCAGCGCTCCTTAGTATTTATTCTTGGCTACATAGTGTGTGCAGTGCTCTTCTCAGTGACTCTGCAGACTCCATTGGTACAACCACCATAGCATTACCTACTGCTCAGTACTAATCAACTCCACAGTATCTACTGTTCAAGCTATAACCATCATTACAGTTGTCACTGCTCAACTCTAATCACCATTGCAGACTCCATAGTTGGAAGTCATGCATTTATGTGTCCACATAAAACAAGAAGTACTCAGAGTAAAGAGGATATTGGTTTACAATAATAACATTTAAAAATGAATAAATTAAAACATTTTCATTTGACCACTTTCCACAAGATAATTACAATAAACAACACAATAAACTTTGTAACAATAGATAAATAATTCTGTATGTCTGTATAGTCTAATGTGCTAACTAGCCAGTCTGTTGAAACCGAAGGTTTTAGTTGATAACAAGTGCTGCAAACAATGTTAGTTATGTTCCATTCAAATAAAACTTTTAACAGTAATTGGATACTGCTCCAAGTGACATCAATTTTTATCAGTCTGTAAGTGAGAGGATCCCATCTCCTTTACATTTCTGCCCGTCTCTGACAGATAGAAATGGTTCTCTGCAGGAAACCGGAGACTATGGCCTGGATTCACAACCCCGGACGTATTACACATACGTCCTTAATTTACCGATAATAGCTACTACACATGCGTAGTAACTATTTTATGTAATCTACGTAGCATTTCGTTAGAACATTACAAATATTATAATTTACAGCAGTAGCAGCATTTTAAACATAATTGATTGATACAAACCAAAATTTTCGGGAACACTTAAAGGATTATACAGGGAATTAGGTAATCATACATTAATTTAAATAGAATAAGACTATATGTGACAAATGATTCTTATCTGCAATCATATTGTTAACTAACTCAATATAAATTATATTTAAGTATAAATGGTATTTTATATGCCTGTAAATAGTCTTTAATAGATAATTGCTATTTTCACATGAATACTATTGATAATATTTTCTTGTTATACTTACATAGCTTGGATCCCATGAAATGTATTGAAGTTCCTCAGAAACTTTAATCACAAAGTAGAAAACAAATATGACTAACATGATAAGAGGACTGATTACTCTCCAAGTGACTTGCCAAAAAATATTTGGTTTGTGACCAATCATGAATTTGATGTCTTTGTTAAACCTAAAATGATAAAGAACTGTAACTGACAGAGGTTGCTAAATAAAATCAACAGGCTGAGACGGTATAAAACTTCCAAGTATTTCAATAGCCACAGATTTTGTATCAGCTGGTCAAAAATAAAATTATTTTTATGGCGTTTTAATCATGTGAAACTTTTTGAATTATGGAAAAACTGCATAAATGGTACTGTATATTGTCATGGTATCCACTAGGCACACCGGGCCGTATTCAGACTTCCGTCGGCGATCAGGCCGCAAATATCCGCAACTAAGTGGCAGGTCGGAGCAGGTTACACTCACCAGAAAAAATAGTCACTCCCCTCACAACCTCTGGCCGGACCTAAACTTACACCTGTTATGACTTGCCCTATTTGGCCGCACTCACTTCCGGCCTTATGTGTATTAGTTTGCATATATTACCAGCCCTAACTCTGTAAGCGCGCACACTTTTACACATCTAAATGCCCCCCCTGCCCATTTCTATGCAAATCCTTAGGTCCGTATATTTCCGCAGCACTTAGGGTCACATTTGTCTCTGCCCGATTCTGACCTTAACTTCATACGCATGGAACTTTCATTAAAACCGGATCTCTGAATACGACCCACCATAAGCACATTGTTACATGTAAGTAGGGCAGGATGTTTTAATTAGACAAGCATCAAATTACTACTAGTTTATAGAAATCTTTTAATTCTGTTATTTTTCCTTAAATGATTATCAATAATGAAAATAAATTTTGTAAATTTAGAAATTAAAATTTTGGTACAATTATAGTAAACAATAGTAATGAAATATAGTAATTAACATCCTGGAATAAGTACCAGTTAATCTAATAAAGATTTTTTTTTTTTAAAACACCATCAAAGTATGTAATGAAATCTATATACCTGATTTCTTAAACTACCAGATTTTTACTAATACCAGTGACATTGTTGTAAAATATAAACCCTATGATACTTGAATCAATATGAGTCAGCAAAGGTAAAGGTTCAGGTCATTTAATATAAACATAGCAATAAATATAGAATTAAAAACCAATAAAAATAGTAATAAATGTACCTGTCTATTCCATAAATGTATACCACTGAAAACATTTCACAAAATGCTATTATAAGTAAAGGAATGGACCCAGCAAAGTTGTCAAATAGAGCAAGCCAATAGTTTCCAGAGTTTTGCACAAATATAAGTGCAATCAAAAATGAAACAGCACATATGGTACCTGGAAAAAAATAGATTTTGTGTGATATATTTCTAAACTGTTAATATTAATGTAATATAGATTATTATCCTAAAATATATAGATAGATAGATAGATAGATAGATAGATAGATAGATAGATAGATAGATATATTCACATATATAATTTTTATTATTTTTCATTTTAAATAAATTATTTTATCGAAGTTTTCAGTCAGCAACATGCAGATTCATAGACGTACAAAAAAAATTCCAGATAAAAACAACTGATTGGTCATACTTAAGCATTTAAGTACACAAGTTGTCATTTACAAACATATATACACATATTCACAATAACACTACACACAGGCACAACATTCAGCAATATTTAAGTAATCATTTCTGTGGTAGTTGTAATCCTTGAGTCAAGCCATCTATTCCAAATTTCGTTACATTTTTGTAGGCAACTCCTACTAGTATACATAAATTTCTTATGTCCAAGGCCACATTTTGGTCAGGTACTAGGAAAGAAGTTACTACTTCTAGCCAGTTGTGTCAGTGTGAGATAGGCTTGGTGTATAAAATATATTTAAATCTGTTAAAATCTAATATTAAAGGTCAGCTTACAAGATCTAAGTAAACTGTCCCATCGTTGTAGATATCGTTGCCCATGGACATCCATAGCACCATACAAAGTATGGTACTTTAGTATCTTTAAAATGACTTCCACATAGTCCCAAGTTATATTTCCTAATGCAATAGTGAGCCGTTATCTGTACAAGAAAAACCAACTCTCATCAGAGAGTATAAATATGGCCCCTGTAATGACAGCAGTCATTTGCGGGGGGACAAAGAAGAAGGAGCCTGTCACCAGAGCTCCGCAAGAAGAAGATGTCCATGGACAATGATGTCTACAATCAAGTTAGAAGACCTCAGAAAAGTGAGTAGTATATTTATTTATTTTTTACAAAACATTTTAAAGATACTAAAGTAAATTTTTCTTGTACAGATAACGGCCCACTATTGCATTAGTAAATATAACTGGGCACTATGTGGAAGTTCAAATAAAAATATTACAGAGCTACTCAACTCTAAATAAATATTTAATTATTGTTTTTGTTGACAATGTTTCAAACAGCGTTTGATGTTTATATATTTATTTGTATAACCAAATCATAAAAAGTATATATCAACAATAAAATCATGTATCAACAATAAAATATTTGCCATAACCTCAAGCACTTATAATAATATCATATATTATGACTTCTATTAGTACCATAAATTGAATATATTAGCACTATTAATTACAGTCAGTTTCAGCACTCATAGATATCCCCTCTGAATGTCCAAATAATCACGTGCACAATAATAATTAAAATATATTAGACTCCAAGTATCTCAACATCAGACATATAAGCAGCGTCTGGGAAACTGAATAAAATTAGTATCCTTCCGATGTGCTAAGACAACTGTGTCCAATTCCCAGTTTAAATACTTTAAATGTTTACCTTTGAATCAAATAAACAGTGAGTTTATAAGCAAAATAAACTTCCACGTAAGTCGTGGGTAGAGATGCAAAATTACCACACCAGAGTTGTGTAGCGCTGTAATATTTTTCTTTTAGTTTTGTGAGAGAGTCGTGAGTGATTCTTGTAAAGGAGAAACACACACTCCTTTTTTACAGCAGCTTGTATTTTAGGCAAGATAGGTTTTTTTTCCCTCTTCCCCTTACTATGTGGAAGTTATTTCTAATGGGACACTATGTGGAAGTTATTTCTGATGGGGCACTATGTGGCATTTCATTTCTAATGGGGCACCACGTGGAAGTTATTGCTAATGGGGCACTATGTGGCATTTCATTTCTAATGGGGCACTGTGTGGAAGTTATTGCTAATGGGGCACTATGTGGCATTTCATTTCTAATGGGGCACCATATGAAAGTTATTTCTAACAGGGCACTATGTGAATTTAATTTATAAAGGGTCAGTATGTGTATTATTGTAAAGTTTTGGGGCACTATATGTTTTATAACAGATACTGGGCACATAATATATGTGGCGGCATGCCATTAACCCTTGAAATTCTGCCGCTAAAGCACAGCATGCCCTGCAATACATGTGCCTTATAGTACTATATGCGGCAGCATGCTAAGGATTAATAGCATGTCGTGGCAGGGATTTTAATTATTCTTAAGGTTTTTTTTCCTTTTTTTTTTTTTAATAAAAAGGGTTTTTTTTTTTTTATATCAAGTGAGTGCCGATTTATAAGAATACGACATTCACACCCACCTGTATTTTCTGGCCAGAGTTAGAGGCGAATTTACAGAGATTTTACAAATCACTGTATAGTAAATACAGCAATTTGTATGCTTTGCCTTTTGAAACTCACAGTAGCAATTTATACTACAGCAAGTTTCACTAACCCTCATCTCCAGCGACTTTTTGCTTATATTACTTTAGTAAATTCAGAGCTTTAAAACTTGCTGCAGATTACACTAAATCAATTTTAGTAATTATGGCTCCCGAGTCTTTCTAACTATACAAATTTGTTTGCATGTTTTAAAGCATACTCCTTTTCAGTACAGCCTAATATTGGAACTCTAGATAGGGAGCATGCATTTTCAAAAGCAGGTATGCTTTTCCAGTTTCGAACTGGCTGGGATATCGATATCGATTGCTTATGCCACGATGAGGTATAGCAATCCAGGGATCAGAGCATCAAACAGGGTGCTCCGATAGGTAAGACTACAAAACTAACCCTTCCCCTAATTCTGACTCTAACCCTCCCTTTCTATTACTCTAACCCTCCCTTCCCCGCAGCCTGACCCTAAGCCTCCCTTCCCTGCAGCCTGACACTAACCCTCCCTTCTCCCTCACCTGACCCCAATACTCCCCTTCTATAGCCCTAATACTAACCCTCCCTTCCTAAGAGCCTAACCCTAACCCCCCTAACACTAAAAGTCCCCGGAGAGGTTACTCACCTCTCTGGAGCTGTTAGCGATGTGTCTCCGTCTGGTGCGGTGAATCCTTGCGAAAATAAATGAGTGGGTATGCCGATTGGAATATTCACCCATTCATTAAATAAAAAAAATCTAAAATGGCTACCTATTCGAAATAGAGATAGCCGAAAAGGAACTTTCGGCTGTTTCTATTTCTAAAAGCAGCCCATTGGAGTCGGGACTGAAACTGCTTACCAAGTGCGTACTGTCCAAAAATCTCCTAATAGACCCAATAGACACAAAAGCAAAAGATATTTTTCCATCGTTCATCTGGCGATTAGGAGCTCCAAAGATTACAGACTGTTTCAAAAGATTTTTGAGCATCTTTGGATAGTACACTCTGATAAGAAATCTGGTGAAATGGTCTTTTGATTGTGGGACTGGAAAGAATATCTTTTGAAAAAGTTGCAGTGTGTACCCAGCCCCAGCCTTAGTCTGAGCTGTGTAATAGAAGAAACAAAATAAACATTTAATTCCTACCCTTCATACATTTTCTTTTTTTTACAGAATAGTTCATTATAACAGAGAACGAAAGAGCCTACTAAACTTGATACATACCTGTCACTGCTTCTTTTGGCCATGATTTTGGTATTAATTTCAAATCCATTAATGGAACTAGAACACCTTCCATGTTACCAAACATGGAAGAAAGACCTAGGCAAAAGAGCATGATGAAGAACAGAACAGACCACAGAGGAGATATTGGCATTTTTGTTATGGCTTCTGTGAACACAATAAAAGCCAATCCAGTTCCTTCTACACCCTACAGAGGAAAAAAAATTACATACCAGTAATTATATAGTAAATATATATTCTCTAATCTGTACAATAGATGTTGCTCATATTTTGTCATAAAAAAAATTAGTTAATAAAATTTGAAATGCAAAAGAGTGTGCATTTTTAACAATGCCATAACTTTTTCATAACATACTTTTTTTATTTATTTGGACACACAAGACTTGATTTAATCATTTTATGTTTCTCATTCTTTTATCTATTAAGGTTTATAATGATAGTTACATAAATTACACTATCATTTAGAAAGGGTTCTCAAACATGTTGTATTGGATTTAATTCAGTCTCCAATTCATACTCATTGCTCAAATGACATTACACCCAATACCCACACAATGCATTTTTAATTCAAATCAATACTTCCTGCTACTTTTGGAAACCATAATACCAGATCACTTCAGTATCCACCTTCCTCTTTTCTTGTGCATGCTGGAATTGAATTGTTTTTATCTAACAAATTTATATTTACTCTTAATATCGGCCTTTAAACCCCCTACTCCCATTTCCCCTGCCTTTTTCACTGAAACCTGTTTTACCAGCCCTGACAATATATTCCCTGCAGGTATGATCTCAGTCCTGCTACGTTTAATAAACCTTACTACCAGACAGACCGATAAGCAGACAAGGAGACAGTGTAGACTTCACAGTTTTGCTTCCTTTTTGAAACATACAATCCTTTTTACATTTGAAGACCTCATTTCATCAGCTTCAAATTTGCGTTTCTGTCATTTATGGGATCTCAGGTCCTGTTTATCAGATTTGTGGAAACTTTGCTTTCCGAATCAATTATTGCCTATCCTTGGACATATCAAAACACATACTAGTACTGTATACAGTATTTAAACATTTCTGTTAACAAACCTACTATATGCTGCTAGAAAACATATTATTTAACTTCCTCTTTGATTTTTCTCAGTGGAGACATCACATATCTTCAAACCAAGATCCAATCAGCATATCCATTTTCTTATCTCTCAATTACCCTCTCCTGATGTCTTCTATTTCCCTCTCTTATATTTCCTTGTTATGTTTTAAAAGTTCTTCATTAATATAGGAATAGTTGTTAGCTGAGAACATATCAGAATTATTGTAATTTTCTTGCATTAGCACTGTATTAAATATTTTGCTAAAAAAACAAAACAAAATGGTGTAAAATAGTTAAATTTTAATTTTGTTATTTGCTGTTGCTATTGGGCTAGACTTATTTCTGTAGTTCATCTCTAGATGATGATCCATACACTGGCAATTTTTGCTATCTACTACCGGTAGCTGAAAGACATGGGCATCACATTTTCCAGCTGCTTATCTAGGCTTTTAAAAACTAGTTCCAATATTAATTTATTTTTATACTGTTTTGGGTCTAAAATAATTATTTTAGCTTCATTTTATTGTTTTGTAATTTAGGGTCATAAGAGAAAAATATTTCAATGCCTTTTTTATGATGTTTTCAACACTACTCTGATAAATTCACCTGATTCAGAGTTGCGCATTTAAAATTATGTTGGAATTAATTTTTCATCTAGTTTGTGAGGAGCGAATTGTTTTAAATAAGCAATTATGCATCACTATAAAGTGGTGAATATTTTAACAGCAATGTACATCAAACTTCCAATTCAGTAGCTAAAACTGTGTGGTCAGTGACAAAGGTAAAAAAGACATATGGAAAAGGTTGAGAAGAGTAGATTTAACACTAATTTAATACCCTTACTCAGTGGCATAACTACAGTTCCTGGAGGAAAGCGGGGCCCGTGGCAGCCGTTCACCCTGCACTCAAGAAACTGTGTGAAAGCTGTCAGAGGTTAGCAGCTTATGACAGCGCTTAGCACTCTATATATAATTGCTGGGCGCTGGGGGGAATTGCTCAAGGGAATAAATAACATTGCTGGTGGGCAGGGGCATAGGAATGAAAACTTAAATGTACTTTTATTATAGTCATTTACCAAGTTTTTATTCAGATTTTGTTGACCGCCTAATCTCATTTAAATGGGAGTATTTTTAAATCTCTAGTCACTGCCTCACTGTTATGGTATATTCTATAAATTTTAATTGGTATCTCATGTTTGTTACTATTATCGCTTCAGCCCCATTTTTATTTCATTCATCCCTATTCGTTTTTGTGTAGAAATTCATGATGGGAAAAATACAGTCTTTGCCCATCCAACAGAAATCATGGGGGGGGGGGCTGCTGGGGGATCACAGGAGTCATTTTAGATCCAGTGATGCATGTGTTAGGATTGAGAAGTGAAGCAATCCATACCTTAGCAAGAAAAAACTTGGATGCAAAAAGAGGGAATAAATGGAAAACAAATCTTACCTGTGATAGAATAGTATCTAAATCACATTTCGGAAGATGAAGTGTTGCTAACACATTTGACTGTGTTTCATTAAAATAACTGACCATGTAGTCATAATTCTCTTGAGTTATATTTCCCTCTGGCCAATCAAAGGTATTTGTCAATGTAAGGATGTTGCTGAAACAGGAAAAAAGCACTTAATAATACAGCAAGTTATGTAGATCTATATTTAGTGTTGGTCTGATTTGCACATTTTTGCAATAAATGTCTGTAAGGCTTTACTAAATAAATTGAGATAAAGGGTTTTCACCGCAACAAGCTCTACAGAAAACACCTTCATTAATTTTTATCCATTGCTCTGCTACCAGAGGGCCACAAATGCATTAACAATTGTAGATGAAAACCTTGTTTCATATGCTGTAATTCAGTAATGTAAAATTTTCAGTCTATCTTTCTGACTGCTTCCATTGATGCTCTTTCCTCACTAACCTATCCTTGTCAATACACAGGCTGCTGAGTCTCATAATTTGATTGGTGGATGACTGCCCCTGAAATACTGGATTCTAATGTCCGATCATGCTGCTGTGATTCTCATTGCTTTAAATAAGGATTATTAGATTACCATCTCATGCATTCCTGCCTCTGCTTCTGATATGTAAATAAGTCAATGAGACCACTGCTATTTTCTGTCTGACAGCAAAAGCATCCCTCCCTTGGCTGACAGAGAGGGAGCCTAGTCAATTAGAGCATAGATCATTTATAATTTGTGCTAAATCCAAACTAGTCCTTATGCAGGACACCGGTCTCAGGAACATGTGCAATATATACTGGGAAATAACAGCCGTTATAAAAATAGAAAAAACATGGATTGTTTTAACGCACAGTGAACAATGCTAAAGCTGACAAGGCATTCACTTACAATTTTACACTTTGAGAGTTACACATTATTTTGTGGAATGGCCATGAATAAATAAATGATGACCTGGATTTGATCAAAATCCCAGTACACACAATAAATTTGGTGAATTTTTTGAAGATACAAATTATATGAGAATACTACACTATGATTTGTACCGGTATGTCACAAAATAAGTAGAGGTTTCTGTTTTTTTGATGGTAACACTTTTTTATACACCAATAAACCAATACCGTGTAAGATGATGTTTTATTAGGGAAAAATCTAAACATAAACAAAATTAATACTGCTCTGTCTGACACTTACAAAACATGTTCATACTTAACTAGGATACATAGGCCTGATCCAGACTCTATGCAAAAACAAATGCATCTTGTGTTTACAAAAGTCTATGAAAAACCCTTGCCTTAGTCTGGTGACCATACTTACTCGCCCCAGTGGCAAATGCAGGATTTTGAAAACAAATAATCGCGGGTGTGGGCGTGGGGGGGGGTGGGTTTCAATGAATGCAATACATGCGGGGGGTACATTAGGGGTCTAGACAAGGCACACTACATAAAGTACATGTTTAGATATATTAGGCATTTAGTTATGGCACATACTATAATATATGGGGTATATATTAGGCTTTGGGAATGATGGCACACAATATAAAGTATATAGTATACCATTCTGAGACACCTATTATATCCTATTTATATTATAGTATGTGCAATACCCAGACCCATAATATATCCCATTATATTACAGTATGTGCAATTCCCAGACCCATAATATAGCCCCTTATATTATAGAATGTGCCAATCCCAGATCAATAATATATATTATTGATAATTATTGATTAATAATATATATATGTTTCAAGCCCTGTGGTGAGATTCCTCATGCTTACTCGTGAAGCCATGCCTACTTTTAAAAACCAACCCCCCCCCCCCCAAGGAAACCCCTCTGGGCACACCCCTGTGCCCTGTGTTCCCAAAAGTACTAGTCATCTGCGAACACATTCAGCGGTTGACTTCTCTTCTCCCAACATACTAATGTTGTCACCGCCTTGCAGTTGGCATAATTGAGGGACTCAAATAAAAAACCCACCCCCCCCCCCCAAGGAAACCCCTCTGGGTACACCCCTGTGCCCTGTGTTCCCAAAAGTACTAGTCATCTGCGAACACATTCAGCGGTAATTTTGACTTCTCCCAACATACTAATGTTGTCACCGCCTTGCAGTTGGCATAATTGAGGGACTCAAATAGCAGCCTTATCTTTTCCTTACGTAGATTGTGTATATGCGGTCTTTAAGACCGCATACACGCAATCTACGTAAGGAAAATATACGTAGATTACGTAAAAATGTTACTATCCACGCGCAGTAGTAAAAATCGCTAAACACCAGACGTATATGTTATACGTCCGGAAGCCTGCATACGGCTAATATCATGAATTGTAATTAAAAATGTTTAATTTATTAGCACAAACATATAAAATATTATCAATATTGCACAATAAATTAATGTAGTATAGGATTGAAACAATAAAAGCCTGAAATAGATCGGCTTAAATTTTAAAGAGATGTAAGGAATAATTGCATGAATTAACTCTGCTTGCACCGGCCAGTGTAGACAGTTGGACTGATGTATTGTAGTTCACATATATCAGATGGAGATATCAAATGAGACCTGTGGAGCAAAGCTGTTTAAAGGCAATAATGGCCAGAATCACTTATTTAGCTGGAGTTGAAATAGGCACTGTTGAGTTAGGACAACAGACTGGCTGAGTGTTAAAGCTCCAAATTGGGACACCAAAAACCTCCTAGGTAGTTGAGCTGGTAGAAAGTCTTAATGTATGGCTGATATCCAGCCCAATACTGAGATGGAAATATGGGGAATGGGTGAGTGTGCCGATCGGCATACTCACCCATTCATTTTCGCAGGACCCATTTTTCATATAAAAATCATCTAAAATGGCTCCCTATTCGAAATAGAGACAGCTGAAAAGGAATTTTCGGCTGTCTCTATTTCTGAAAGCAGCCCATCGTAGCGAGGACTGCAACCGCTTTGCACCTATGGTAGTTACGCCACTGTATACTACATTGGATGGACTGTAGCATTGTTTGTGTAATCATTTAGTGTGTTCCCAGTATTAGTGATTATAGGGACTATGCCGTTTTAAACATTAATATGGATACACACAGAGGGGCAAAACTGATAAGATATATAGAAATATAAAAATAAAACGTTCCATGTTTAGATACAGTCACCCAGAAAAAGAAATTGTAATGACTAAATACACAAAATTTAAATTGAATTCATTTATCTGTAGTATGAGTGCAATCCAAGTATAAAATGGTTGGTGAATAACTCATTTAAGTTGGCAATCTTTGTAAACAAAGTAAAAACTTGAAAAATGTATTGCTGATGCTTACCTGGCAAAACAATCATCAAATTGGGCTGTAGCACGAAATCCAATGATAGAGTAGATGACAGTGGCAGCATATATGGATGTACAACCATTTATAATAGAGATGATGACTGCATCTCTTTCACAGTTATTACTGTAAAATATAAATTCATTATTCACCAGTATCTGCCAATTTCTAATTTGTAACAAAACCTCTAACCTTATTCTTAACCATAACCCCAACCATAAACTGAACCTTAACCCCAACCGTAAACCTAACCCTAAGTCCAACCCAGATGTATCAGAATCATGAATCAGCAGTAGCAGCAGCAGTAGCGACAGAAGCTGTAAGTCAACTGAGATGGAAGGACAGCAGCATTCCAAAGGGAAATACAAGAGGAGATGGAAGAATAGGAGTAAGAGAGGACAGAAAATTGTGGTCTAGAAGATATGAAAGGATAGCCAGAATAATAATATCCAGTGGCTATTATTGGATAACATAAACTTCTTGCAGAAGCATAGTTACATAAAATCCAGGAACAGTCCTGGCCTATATAACTTCTGTATTTAATCTGCAACAGTGATATTTTTCTAGGGCTGCAGTTTCCAATTGATCTTCTGTCATTTCTCTTCTGTTCATCCACAATGTCCATGTGCATGTACACATGTTTATAAGAGAGAGAATAGAAAACACAAAGGAGAACGTTTGTTTCATTTAATTCCCCTTTATTCTTCCTTAGTAAATAAAAGGGACAGGAAGATGTGACATTATTCTTGACATGAATGGGAAGCCTAATTCTCATTCATGGACCGTATTCACAGTTCAAAGTGAGTTAGGTGTGGACAGATGTGCACCAAACTCACTCTTCCAGCCCCTAACCCATCCCCGTTTTTAAGGACCTTAGGGCTATATTATATAACCGTGCGTAGTTTCCTTTTTAAGAAGGAAAGTCCGCACGGACATTGCCTCTCACCTCCTCACCCCCGCCCTCCCCGT
>WWET01004457.1:78063-117658 GCA_011038615.1 Limnodynastes dumerilii | reverse complement strand
CTGTGCTGAGATAATAGCCTGTGTGACACAGAGAGTTCATCCTACATTCTACGCCCTGTGCCCCCTTTGCTGAATCATTCAGCATAGCTACAGTAAATGTACAGATGTCTCCTGGCTGTGCAGTCACCCACTGAGACTACTGAAAAGTGTTATATTTCTTCAGATGACTATTGCCCATGTTTTAATGACATTTTTTCCTCTTAGTGTTTTATATAAAGGTACCACAGTAGTTTTATTTAACTCTTGTATTATCAACATAAAATAGGGTGATTTCTCGCCAGGGAAAGGCCCCGTTATCGAACCAATAATCCTAGCAGAAGAGGTTAGTGCCCGATCTAAATTAAACATGTCAAAAGAGAAAATAAATGTGCATGAGCGTTTCTGGTACGTTTAGTTGGCGTTGAAAGAAGAGTGAAGAAAAGAGGTAAGTGAATATATGTTATGGTATATGGTATACATGTTAAAAGCTGCAGCTCTGGATAAAATGCAAGGAGTAAGGGCAGGGGATTTGCACATCCGCTGCCCAATTATCCAGGATCAGGTCTTAGGTAGAGTCACTGTGGGAAACACAATTAAAAGTTAATTTCTCGCAGCTCAACTCTAAATTGCAGTTTAAAGTGAAAGCTGTTCAGTATTTTATAAAGCAAAGAATTTTCCCTTCATGCAAGAAATAAAGACCAGACTAATACTACTAGGTATTAGGAGAGCACAAGCTTATTTTATCAAGAGAATGGAAGGAAACAATACAATTAACTAAAAAATAAATATATAACCAATATATAACCAAACAAAAATAAAAATAAATATAAAACAAAAAACAATAAATCAAAAAACTATACGATAGACTTGTGCAAACAGATACATAAAAACAGAGACCTTGTAATTAGATAGTCACTAGTTCTATAAATCTCAGAAAACACCCCAATTATGGACAGCAGCAAGCTAAAGGGGTATGTACAATAACCCCTCAAAACAATTAAAATACCAAGAAAAAGCTGCGCTTACCACAGTGGGTTGATTAAGAGATCTTACAACTCCAATTAAATAACAAACGATTATAAACTGTATGATTAAAAAACTACACAGAGCAAAATGTCAGATATTGTACAATTATAAACATATAATACTACGATTGATAATAATAATAATTTGGAAATACCTTCCCTGGTCTTCATGTGGGTGTACTGAATTGGTAGGACGTGGAATACACTTTTGTCACATGCATATGGAAACGCAAAGGCAAACAGGCTGAAAAGTGTAATACAACAGGCTACAAAATGACATGTAATTATGGCTTGCTAATTGTGTGCAATATCTGCTTGTTGACTAAATTACCTTCTTTTATGCGATATTTAATTTTAATATGGTTTTTAAATCAAAAATCAATAAAAAGAAACTCCAAATAATTGTACAATGTATTAAAAATGCCTTGACAGTAAACAAAAAAATCATAAAAAATATGTGAACATGAAAAGTAGTGGGCTATAGCATGCTAGTTACAGCTTCTCTTATTAGACTGATTTTTCAGCTGTGTGGCAGGTCTTTAGGGCTGAGTATAGCAGTGTGCAGATTGTGAACATCATTTTATTCGGTCTGGCCATTACATCAGCACTGAGCTGGTGCAGATCTGGTGCAAAAAAACTGAACCATGACTGCGGATACAAAGAAACACTCACTTTCCCATTACAATATAGTGGAACATCTCCTTACACTAGCTTTCAGCTCATGGAACTGGTGCTCCCACCTGTACTGCCCATGCTCAGTGCTGTAAACGTCCCATGCATGATGTGTGCGACCTCCCTGCGAAACACTCACCCCACTTAACACTAACATAACCAACTAGAATAAAGAACACTGACAACTTTGTTGGGAACTAAATTTGCTATTATTAACTTTTACCAACTAAATTCATTGGTTATGTTATGTCAATTAAACTTTCAGAGGAGAAAAAGAGAAAGACTTAGGGTCCCGACTGGTTTTGTCAAAACATAAAGGCCACTGCTCCTCCCACTCCTACCAGAACCAATGAACAACAAACAAGGTGAGTGACATGATTTGGCCCCACCACACACAGGGAGTATACTTTTGCTCGGGCTAAGTATTAACTCTCCGCTTCTCAAAATCACTACCCTTATATTTGTGGGTGAAAGGTCTGATCCAGAGCTGTGAATTGATGAGCACTGCGAACGCCCAGAACATGAGCGACCACAGACAGATAGGGGCACTGCTGCCCATCCACCTGTGTCACATTTGTCTACTCTGGAACAAGGAGTTCCATGATATTAAGATGAGAACAAGTATGTTTTCTCATTGAAATAGGCGCAGTAGCAGTGAAAGGTGACAGAGCTTCTATGAAAAGCACAGCTCATTTTTTAATAGGGATATTCTGCAAATGCAAACTTTAAAAAAAACCATATTAAAATGCATAGTAAAGTGGTTGAGGCTGTGGCTGTACAAGTTGCAATCCTCTGCCCATACGGCTCTGACTGCAGGGCGGACACATCTGCCCCCTTTACCTACATCCTATTAGAGTTGTGTGTTTCTGTGAATCAGCTCTAAAGTTTGTATTTATGGTTCTTCACCGTTTCTCAGACTATAAATCTCTATAACTTCAATTACATTTCACCGCAGATATTTTAACCCTTGGTGATTTGCACGTTAGACAAAGCCTCCGTCCGACATTAATGGAATGTAATATGGAGATAAAAGGGATAGGTTGTTAGAATGCAATATGCTCCACCATATGTTTTAACAATTTTTTTCTGCATCTTTTCCATCTGGGTCTGGGAAATGTTCGGTGCTTTAATGATCCTTGCTAGGGTTATTAAACCAACAGCTGTTGTCATTAATGGAGGACACTCTTTATTACTGAGAACAATCACTTGTAATAAATCCAACATTGCCATACTGTATATCTCTTTAATGACAACACCATTAGCACTGAGACTGAGGTTATGGTAATAGTACAATTTTAAGGGAGGGGAACCATACTTATTTTATTATGCTTATAAATTGTGGGCAGTAAAATATAAGATAATGACTAATATTTTCCAACACAATCTCTTTCTTCTCTACTTGGCCCCTGCTGACATTTCAGTGTAGAACCCATTGCTGAGTAATGAATTTGACAAATTTTAATTAAGCTATTAAACAGGAGAAGGAAACTGAGGGTGAATAGTGTCATCAGCTTTAACACTTACTTCTTAAGAGTTTGTCCACATAAATAACAGTGACAGTAAGTTTAATATCCAGTTTGTTCTTATTACCATGAGTCTGCGATCTCTCATTCTAATGAACATTGTAAATGTATGCTTCAATAGACTTTATATCTAATTACTCGTTACCCACTCCCACAACACTAGTGTTTATATCACCATGTAATGACTTTCAGTTACTTTTGCATTGCGATTTCTTTACAGACCCCATAAAATGGCAGAATACACAATGTGAATAATCTATGCTCTGTTGCATTTCATAATGTCAGATAATTGCATTTTGTTTATTGGAACTTTTTCAAGATGATGATGAAGCTTATCAACCTTAACAATGTTACGTTTCACTATATTGGACAGCTGCAAGTTTTGTTATTGTGTTTTTTCTTAAATATATATTTGGTCCTTGGAATAAATATTATTGATTAAGTCTTTGGGGATTACTGTCCTCAGTTAAAAGATCTGGTTTTACACAGGTGACTTTTCCTCTAGGTGTGGTTGGGATCTTGATACCTCCTGGGAGTGGTCACATCTTCATGGGTGTGTCTAGACTCGTAAACTCCTTCCCTATGTTTAGTTCCACATTGGATGGTATATATCGCCTAACCACTGCTTCTTCAGAACATTTATTATATTTTAAGCTATGTGGGTTTTTTTTACATTGGATAAGGGAATAGAGAAAAATACATGCAATGATAGTTATAGCATGAGCTAACGTCTAACGTCTGTAGATGATAACAAGGAAGAGAACTGACATTTTATGTATGCAAATGACTAGCAAGGAGCAGATTTTCCTGTCAGGAGGCACATGTATTGCAAACAGGAGTCTGCACTCCTTCTCCTAGCAGGAATCTCTTTCAGTGGACAGATGTCCTACGTCTACAAATGCTATGTGGAAAAAAGTAATCACCACTTGATTATGGCGATGTTGGATAGTGAATGGCTCATTAATTTAGAGTCAATGGTTTTAAGCGTACTTAAACACATTAGGTAAATGTAGTAAGTGTAATTTACTGTAGCTTTATCCTAACTAAATATGTAGTGAATAAATACATAGGGGAGTATTAAATTATGGTTGTTTGGTTTTTCTTGTAGCTACTGTATAAGCTAAATATTTGGCTTTTTACAGGTTGTATGACTGTCTGTTCTTTTAATAGGTTAAAATACACCTATTGAACATGCCAACTAGTTGATTACCCAAGTAAATAGGCAATATAATATTGCAATGTGAAAATGTCAACATGAAAGAGGAAGACAGGCAATAGTCTGGAAACACTTTTTATCCCCCATATTGGTAATTTCATTTTCATGTGGAATGACAGTTGTTATGAGCACACCAGAGCATTTAGTCTAACTAGGAGTCTAGATTTCACTGGAGCCCATTATGGTGGGGACAAACTGGGCTGCAGTCTCCTAGCAGATCGCAGCCCCCAATGATAAACCCCAATGGTAACTTGATCTACTTGGCCCTCATAACAAAATTACACCCACACATAAACTCACACAATGTATAGTAAGATCCATGAAACCAGATCACAGGACTTAGAAGTTAGATGATAAGACAGAACTGGACTGATGGACAGGGTGTCCTAAAAGACCACCCAGGACCCACACAGGAAACTGGGATCACCAGAGTAGAACCCTATTTACTCTAGTGCAGGATGAGCCAACGACCATATTGTGACCATATTGGGGTAGATCCAGAGCTACATACGTGAGTGATTTTACGCTGGCCGCTAGCATAAAACCGCTCAGTACTTACTGCGCATGTTCGCGGCAGATGTTACGCCACTTAACTCATAGCTTACAGGCCAGTCACGTATCATCAGTGTATCAATGTACGAAGGGGCCTGCCAGCCATACGGCAGTGTAAGCACGTAAGTGCTATAAGTAAGTCAGCGGTTACGATGTGTAAAGTTAAGGTAGGGTTTGGTAAATGTAAAATGGCCAAAGTACGTACATGAGAGGGGAGTGCCTAAGGGAGTGCTTAGAAGGTACGCTAGCGTAAATACGCTACGCTAGGAAACATTAGAAACGTAACTCTGGATCAGGCCCATTGTGGATGTTGCTTTCGCTATACTACTAATACACTGAAAGAGGAAAGCAAATTAAACATTGAAGACATTGCCTTTGGATATTGCATATAGTCACAGCATTTTATTCAATACTAAGTGGTCCTTAGATATTTATTAGAGTACTCAAATTGGGCCTAATGGTGTCACATGTCCAGAATGTGTACAACTATAATCATTGCACACATTGGTATGGGTGCATTTTCAGGGCTTCTCTGTGCTAAAATCCCATTGAATATGCTAATACCCACTAAATTCAAATAACTCTTTATTTTTGCCAGTATCCAATGGAAATTGATGGGAAGTAGTCTTATACATGTTTATTATAGTAGTTGATGGACATGTTAAACTCCTGCTTTGCATCAGTACACACTATGGGGTCTATTTACTAAGCGCGATTTTTTCATTGAAAATCAAATCGCAGCGTCTTTTTGCAGCGTGAATTCACGGAACTCACAAAGCTGCGATTTTAATGCGATTTTTGCAAACTCTCACGAGATGCTGTGAGTTTGAAAGGGGTGCTTTTCTATTGAGAAGCACCGCGATTTATCCCTGACAAAATTGCGGCAACTCGCGTGAGTTTAAAAAAAAATCTTCCCTTGTAGCATGCTTGAAAGCCTTAGGCGTGCTGTGCTGGTAGAACTACATGGCTAAGCATTGCTTAGCCATGTAGCTGTTTCAGCGTCAGCATGCTAAGGTTTCTAAGCATGCTGCGCTGTGAGCTGTATGTAAAAAAAAAATGAGTGTGTGCAGAAAAAATGACAATAAACATTACCATGTGTACATGTAAAAAAAAAACATTTTCCCTAACTAATATTACCCCCTAATGTGTCCACTTACCTCCGTTGGTCCCGTGTCTTATGCTAAGTGTAATGCGATGTATAGTGTCATGTGTAAAAAAGTTATAAAAATCTTTTTGACTCACCGTTTGCGGTCATCTTTCCTGGGAATAATTGCTTGAAGTGTTGAATCTTCTTAGGCTGATTGATGTATTCATTCCAGTTCATTGAAGTGGGCTCCCTGTCTTCAGCTCCGGCTCTTCTGCTCTTGACACGGCGCTCACTGGCTCCTCCTCGGCTTCGGTGCTGCTCCTAATGACCATTCGCCTTTTATTTAAATGATGACGTCAGGTACACTCTGGCCTTTGACCTAGAATACTGTGTTCAGTTCTGGAGGCCATATCTCCAGAAAGACATAAATACATTAGAGACTGTGCAAAGAAGAGCAACCATGGCCTTTGTAACAAATCATACCAAGAAAGGCTAAAGGAACTAAACATGTATAGCTTGGAGCAGAGAAGGGAGAGGGGGGACATGATAGCAGCTTTCAAATACATCAAGGACTGTGACCGGCTAGAGGAAGGTACCATTTTTCAAAAGAAAAGGTGTAATAGAACACGAGGGCATGAATATAAACTGGAGGGTGGTAGATTCAAAGGAAATGTGCGGAAAAATTCCTTCACTGAAAGGGTGATAGATAAGTGGAATATTCTCCCATCTGAGGTGGTTGAGGCCAATACAGTAGAACAATTTAAACATGCTTGGGATAAATATAAGGGTATCCTAAATTGAAACCCAAATTGAGGGTAAATAGGGTCTAGGGTCAGTAAAGTTTTGAATAAACAAATGGGCAGACTAGATGGGCCATGTGGCTCTTGTCTGCCGTCACTTTCTATGTTTCTATATGTTTCTATGTAGCATAGAGTTAGACAATATAAGGTCATATTCAGAGATCCATTTTCCCGGCCAGTTCCGTGCGTATTTTTAGGTACGTTTCAACTGCGCATGCGTAGTAACGTTATTTACTCAATTGACGTTGATGATACGCGCGGTAGTGCCTTATGGACGGACCTGTGAATCGCACGTGGATACATATGTCCAGATATGCGACGTAAAAATACGCACAGGAGAATTAAAATAAAAATGGGCGGGGGGGGGCATTTATATGAAGGAAAGTGGCAACGATTATCAAGATACCCATGGAAGGAGGTCATATATACGCACGGAACTCCACAAGGAAAGTTACAGCTGGTCTATGGAGGCGGAAGTCTCTGAGAGCACGGATTAGCAAGGGGAGAGACTGGGGTTTTGGTGGGTGTTCCTTGCTCCGTCCGTGCATATATTTGCGGACCAATCGGGACACGGATCTCTGAATACGGCCCATAGAAAGCACACAAGTGGCTGCATTCAGGCAATCAACCAGACCATTCCTAACAAGGTGAAACAGGGTTACTGATTGACAGCCCTTGCAAGTCTGTGTTTTCTGACCTGTCAAGAGCCTCTGACCACAGAAACAGATAGGTGAGACTGGACATAGTGTGTGACATAAGGAACAAGTGATACCTAAATAATGACGTAAGAGTAAGTAATAAGGGGCTGATTCAGAGAGGCACTTACACCTTTTTTTTAGGTGCATGTGTACAGCTCAGCTAAACCATTTTTCAAAGTAAGGGGTGTTAATGAATTTAAAAAAATTTGCTTGAAGGGTAATTACATGACTTTTACACATAGAACTAAAATACTGCATAGCTTTATGTTTATTCTATAAAATAGAGTTGAGCTAAGAAACTTCACCTCCTAATTTTTATTTTGGTTTTACAATTTAAATCTGCCTCCCCTTGTTATTCAACATGGTATTGCTCAGGTCTACACTTGCACCTAAAAAAAGGTGGAAGTGCAACTCTGAATCAGCCCCTAAATGATGAGTTACACAGAGCGAGTGATGAGTTACCAGGAGCTAACTGACAAGACGCAAGTGATGAATGAACAAGACGCAAGTGATGAATGAACAAGACGCAAGTAATGAATGATGATTGACACAGAGCCAGTGTCAACTGAAGAGTGACAAGCAGTGAGTGTTGAGTGACAAGTAATGAGTGACAAGGAGCTTGCTATATATGACAATTTATAGAGAACGAGGGATAAATGACAAGGAATTACTCATAAGAAGTATGATATTTTGCCCTAGCTAAACTGGTTTGGAAAAGATGGATTCCATAACACACCTTAGTGTTTGTTTGTTTATTTATAACATAATGATATTCTTTATTAACCAACCAATGTAATCTATACATCAAACCATTCTTATAAAATGTCCTTGAAATAATATGCAAATTCTATACAAGTGCAAAACATCTTATTAACACGATTACTGTATAATAACATTAATTAGATGTCAAAATATATTGCATTCCATTTGTAAACATTATTTCTGAATAGAAAACAATATCAGCTCCAATTAGCACCAGTTATTCTCTACAGCTTCCATATAAATTGAGATTGTAGTTCACCGTAATTACATACACAATGCATAATTGAGATCTACTTGACCAATAAAAATATAATGCTTATTTTTGTGCCTTGAAGAGATGTTACAATGCGACATGTTATGAGGACCACTTATTATAATAAACTAGCTTGGTGGTTACATAGCGCCAGTCCTTGTGGCTACTAATAGATCAGATTAAAGTACCTCTAAGATTAAAAAGCAATTACATTTTCTAATCAAGAAAAGGCAGAATATGTAGAATAAGATATTATCCATTTTTTCCATGGACTGAAATCCATTTCTGATAGAAGAGTTATATGCTAGGATTCCCAGTAGCTATTTTGGTCCAGCACTGTAATGGCTTTGACAAAAAGCTGACGATTTAGATAGAAGGATAACACTAGTTGACTAATCATGAGTTACTTTGGTGCTCTTAGTAAAAGTATACAGCACTGCATGTAGAGTTGCCATTGAGTCTTACATGCATCCATTAGGGCAAAAGAGATTGCCAGACCAGAGACTAGAAAACATGAAACAGAAATTAAGCTGAAACACACAACACAGATACAGCGCTGAGAAGTGGCAGATGAGTGTGGGTTCTCGTATCGAACGGCCCTATATTGAAAGGGGTGTTCGCTCCAAGCCAGTTCTGAACTGGCTGGGATAATTATTGCTTATGCCTCGATGAGGCATAGCAATCGATCCCCGGGGCATCGAACATGATGCTCCGAAACGCGAGTTTCCCCCAACCCAGTCCCTAACCCAAACCCTAAGTCTCCCCCCCACAGCCTAACCCTACATTACCCCGCAGCCTAACCCTAAGTCTCCCCCCACGCAGCCTAACTCTAAGTTCTCCGCCAACAGCCTAACCCTAAGTTCCCGGCGGCAGCATTTCCAAAAGTGAATGGGTGAGTATGTGAATCACAAAAATTCTGGGGGCTCGCATTCGAAATAGGGATAGCCAAAATACAACTTTTGGCTGTCCCTAATTCGCAATGTGAGCCTTCACAGCGGGGACTCGCAGCGGTGGCAGATCTACTATGAAACTAATGAAGCTTAAGCTTCAGGGCCCCTAATACCGAAGACCATTTTTTTTGTGCATTTTTCAACCAAATCGATGGAGTGTATTATTAAAATAAGGCTATTTTAGTGATAGATTCATTAGCCAATGGGGTTAAAGTACTGTACTTAATATTGACCTTAGAATATGCACTATGCAGGGGAAGCTTCTGAGTACCCAGAAATCCCCCTGATCAGTGCTGGCCAGCAGACACTCTATATAAAGCTCCGACTAGAGGATTGATTTTATGATTCAGCCGGAGCTGTCAGTGTCACTGGGCTGGATCCAGACTTAAGTAAGTGCTTGAAATTAGTTACTCCTGGGCTAAACCTTGTTGATTGTAGGGGAAGTCAAGTTAATTGTATTCATTGCAGGCAGGGATATATCTTTGAATTGCTTACTGCACACAGATACTGACCAGCTTTACTATCACACTGTTATTTAGACATAGTTTAGCCCTGGAGTAACTAATTTCAAGCACTTACTTTAGTCTGGATCTAGCCCACTGTGTGCAATGACTGGTGGGAAGGGGCTCACTATATTGCCTATTTTTAAAGACTCCATCCTACCACCTTGTTCTCCGTTATTTGTTCCTTTGGACCTTGTTGGATGTTGCCCTTTTGTTTCCTGGTTGCAAAGGTGGCCCCCAGGGCCGGATTAACCAGGGGGGTGATCGGGGCAGTCGTCCCGGGGCCCCCACACAAAGGGCCCCCACAAAGTGAAATGCAAGAGGATGGATGTCAGTGATTGACATCCTCCTCTTAAGCACAGCGTATCGCAGCCGCCGTCATATTCCGGCAGCTGCGATACTGTGCTTAAGAGTAGAATGTCAATCACTGACATCCATCCCCTTGCACTGTAACGGTATGAACAAACTGGGGGGGAGCAAGGGGGCGGAGCCTTCACATAGCGCTCATGCCCCCTGCCTGAACAGAGCTGGCTGTGCTATGCACAGCCGCGGCTCTGTTCACAAGACGCCACGTGACCTAAGGTCACGTGAGCATCATAGTTATGCAGAGCGCGTGCTGCGGAGGACAGAGTTGGAGGAGAGGCAGCAAAGGTAAGTTTTTTTTAAAGGGGCAATAAGACTGAATGGTCACCAAGAGGGGGGCAATAAGGGTAAATGGACACAGAAGGAAGGGGCACAAAGGTTGTTGGACAAACAGAAGGAAGGGGCCAATAAGGCTGGCTGGACACAAATAAAGAGGGGGGCCATAAGGTTGCCTGGACACAGAAGGAGGGGGCATTAAGGCTGAATAAACACAGAAGGAGAGGCAGGAACGATGGGTGGCAATAAGATTGACGGGATACAAAGAGACAAATAAGACTAGTTGGACACAGAAGGAAGGGGCAATAAGGTTGGTTGAAAACGCAGAAAGAGGGGATATAAAGCTGACAGGACACAGAAGGAGAGTGCAATAAGGCTGGACACACAGAAAGAGGCAATTAGGCTGGATGGAGGGTAGGAGAGGGTAGGAGAGGAAAGCATGGGTTAATATAATGGTAAATTAACTGATAAAGGATAATATATATGTTAATGTGAAGCAGGGCCCCCCACGATTTAGATGCCCAGAGTCCCCCACAGACCTTAATCCGGCCCTGGTTGCCCCCATAACAGTTAAAGCTTCAGGACTGCAAAATGTAGGTTCGCCACTGGTGCCAACATAGAGGAAGAAAGAAGACCTTGAAGAGAAACCTTATATATATTTATGAAGAAATAACTCTAATATGAGTTGAGTTACAGATGTTGATTTTTTTCCCCCCTCATATCTTTATATCATTATATACAGCATTCATATTATGCAAAGTTTTCAGTCATGGAAACGGAATTGAAATTTAGCTGTAATAGAGTCATGGACCTAATCCAGAGTTTTGGGAACAGAATAGAAAAACTCTCAACACCGTTGTGTATTATTACACCAACATCTAACAGTCAGGCTGTCAGACATGTTACAAGTCTGTATAGCCCAAGATACATTTAATAAAAGACTGAAATTTATTATATTAGTCATAATGGGCCTGATCCAGAACAACGCATCGGAGCGAATTTACGCGTGGCGGAGACGCAAAATCGCCTATTTCTAAGTACTGCGCATGTGCACCATAGAAAATACGCTCATTAGCGTAGCGTAATTGTGAACGTATGGGCCATTCACGTATTTGTCACGTAAATACTTACGTGTGGGCGTGCCAATTTTACGTGAGTCAACAATACATTCGATTTATGTGAAGTAGGTGGAGGTTAGTATTTAAAGTGTACAGTATGGGCGTGCTGCGGCATACGTTTACGTAGTCTATACGTCCGTTAGCGGACGTACGCTGTTACGCGAAAAAAAGTTAAGGTAGGGTTTGGGAAGCGGAACTCGGTGAAATATGTACATTCAAGGAGTGTGCCTAAAGGAGTGTATAGAACATACGCGTGCGAAAATACATGGAAACGTATTGCACACGTAGTTCTGGATCTACCCCAATATTACAATATAATAAAACTGTTATGAATATAGCACAGTAAGACGTGGAGTCTAACCGGGGCCTGGTATTCACTAGAGTCTCTGATGGTGAGGTTAGTCTTGGCTGCAGGACACCCAGCAGGTTGCAGCCCCCAGTGGCTATTCTCATGGAACAAAGTTTCACGGGACTGGCAGGGCAGGACCACAGGTAAGTATACAGGCACACTACATACAACCAGATAGACTGGTATACAAATGAAGGTACACACAAGAACCATAATCTTAGGGAGAGGAACAATAGTAACCAGATAGAATGGTGTGCAGATGGAATCACACAGTAGTAACCAGATGGACTGGGATACAAATGGAACACACACAATATTACCAGATAGACTGAAGTGTAGATGGAACACACACAAAGTAACCAGATGGACAGGAGTGTAGTTGGAATACACACAAAGTAACCAAATGGACTGGAGTGTAGATGGAATGGCACAATAGAAACCAGATAGACTGGAGTGTAGATGGAACACACACATAGTAACCAGATGGACTAGAGTACAGATGGAACAGCACAATACAGAAATGATATAGAGGGTTAGTAAAGCACAAGACGATTGGCAAATCCAGACTGCTACAACCGCGGTACAGACAGACGTGGAATGCAACACAGACAGGACACAGACAATGAAGCAGGACAAATAGGTGCACACAAGGAGAGGAGGACCGGAGACAAGCGGGCAGATAATGGTAGGAATTCACAAAGAACACTGAACCAGAGCAGAATCGCAGGATACAGGAGCAGGCAGCGGGAGCGCAGACACGCTATAACCAGCAATGCTACAATGAGCTTGCCAGATCTTTAAAGGGATGTGCTGCCAATTAAGAGAGAGGGACAATCCCGACCAGCAAGAAGATAGGCTGGCATCCAGATCACTAGGTAATGATCTGGATGCCAAGACTAGGAGGCGACATACTGGACTGGAATGTAAACAGAGTGTACAGGAGATTTACATACTACAGTGGGCCATATGTAACAAAAACAAGCAAAAAGCAAGCATAAAACAAATAAAAATAAATAACTAAATAAATACCTCAAAATCAGTGGGAAAACCACTGTAGGATCTCTCAAATAAAGATTAATCAAGTTTTCGCAAAATGAAGGAATATTGTATGTCCAGAATTACTCTCTTATTTATAGCTTGACTGTTCCTATGGTTACACGAGACTGTGAGCATGGAAAGCATCATGCTATGAATATAAAATGCATCCGTTCTTGGGGACATCTACTATTTTCTTTGACTATGGCAGACTTCCCCTCTATGTTATGGGAACCCTCCCCCCTCCATACTTTTATTGTGTTTAATGTAGTTTATATTATTTTGATGGAGTTAAGTAGTTTTTTTTAATACCACCTGAAAAGTGTTGTATATTTTATGTTGTTTTATAAACCAAGACCTCTTCTTTTTTTAAGCCTAAACGGTTGTCTGTGTCATGTATTGGTAAAGAGGAACATATCTTAAAGGACACTTAGCTAGGCGGAGCCCAGTGTACTACCGACAGTGTAATAGCAAGTTCTGTAGTTAATTCCAACATTAAAAGTAAATCTTTGTGAAGAATAAATTTAAATATGATTATTGACTTTATACTTTACACTAGCAGAAATATGTTTTTTTAAGTTAAAGGGCATGGTAAAAATGCTGTAAAATTTGGAACAATCATTTTATTTCCAGTTTCAGGTGTCATCAAATGGAAATAAGGCATATGTCTATAAAAATATATATTGCTTTTTTAATGGCTCTTTTCTGCTGCACGAATCATTTTTGAAAGTAAAGTGTGGTGGAAAGTCATTATTTTGTATTTGCAAAAAGGTTTGCAAAAGTGGGAACACTTGCTCATTTTTGCAACTGAAACTGCACTAATATGTTTTCATCCTTGAGTAATATGGTATTAAAGAAAAGTGTTGTGACTTTGCAAACAGAAATGGTCATTCTACCAACCTAATGATGTATTAACATGTATTGTCAACAGTACTACTTTCCAAAAGTACTTGCAGAGCAGCTAAAAGCCTTTAAATAACATCAAAATTGTCCTTTTAGGTACAATAACAAAAACCTGTTAGATGCTCAAATAAAGTAGTTTTCTTATAACATTCAGCTTGAAAAAGTGTTATAACAGCATTGTGTTGTACTTGACGGTAATGGACTTGGATTCTAGAAGCTGTGGGTATATTGGTACTTAGAATATTATGGAAACACCTGCATATTCGTGTTGGCATGCAAGCTCTATTGTAACAGCAGCAAGTATTAAAAATAAACCTATATTTTCCTCTCACTCATAGCTGTCATTAAAGTGGTGGTTTTGGAAAGATTTGCTTGTCATAAAATATTGTAAAATAAATACAACTGCTTGAACACTAAATGTAAAAGTGGATAGTAATTAGAGAAATTAATGCAGTAAATAAATAAAAATTGCTTATAAATTTCTTTTACCTAGCAGTTACCTTCAACTAGCGCCAGGTCTGGAGAATTGATGTATTAGAGTTAACAACAACGCATCAGATCCTGAATTATGCAAAGGGTTCATTTTACGATTCCTAAGATCTGAAAATGACCCCTTTGCTGCTGCAGCTCATGTATGTGTACCCCGGTACTAGGTCAGAATTTCTGGATCCAGATCAATTCTGGTAAGAATGACGATGGCAGGAGGCACAGAGTAGAAAGTGGAAGCACTTCCTCTCTGTGGGAGGAGGGGGGGATGTAAATTGCACAGTAAGGGCAGTCTTACATCCAGGGCCGGCAACAGAAATCTTGGGGCCCGTCACACAATTTTTTTCGGGCCCCCCCCCACGAATTGGTTAAATAAAAAAATAATAATACAGTAAGAACGTTCGTACTGGAAAACATCTGTGTTAGCAGGAGCATTTATTTTTATGCACCTGCTACCAAAGATACTGCCTGATACGAACAGTGCCGTTTCTAGACCTAGCAGAGGCCAGAGCAAAAAAAAGGTTTGCATGCAGCCTTATATATGCCCAGCCTCCTCTTTTGCCCCTTTTTATGTGCCCAGCCTCCTCCTGTGCCCCTTTTATTTGAACGGTCTCTTCTGATGCTCCCTTTTATGTGCCCCATTTTATATTGCTAGCCTCCTCTTGTGCCCCCTTTTATGTTCCCAACCAGCTTTTGTGCCCCTTTTTATATGCCCAGCCTCCTCTTGTGCTCTCTTTTATGTGCCCAGCCTCCTCTTGTGCTCTCTTTTATGTGCCCAGCCTCCTCTTGTGCTCTCTTTTATGTGCCCAGCCTCCTCTTGTGCTCTCTTTTATGTGCCCAGCCTCCTCTTGTGCTCTCTTTTATGTGCCCAGCCTCCTCTTGTGCTCTCTTTTATGTGCCCAGCCTCCTCTTGTGCTCTCTTTTATGTGCCCAGCCTCCTCTTGTGCTCTCTTTTATGTGCCCAGCCTCCTCTTGTGCTCTCTTTTATGTGCCCAGCCTCCTCTTGTGCTCTCTTTTATGTGCCCAGCCTCCTCTTGTGCTCTCTTTTATGTGCCCAGCCTCCTCTTGTGCTCTCTTTTATGTGCCCAGCCTCCTCTTGTGCTCTCTTTTATGTGCCCAGCCTCCTCTTGTGCTCTCTTTTATGTGCCCAGCCTCCTCTTGTGCTCTCTTTTATGTGCCCAGCCTCCTCTTGTGCTCTCTTTTATGTGCCCAGCCTCCTCTTGTGCTCTCTTTTATGTGCCCAGCCTCCTCTTGTGCTCTCTTTTATGTGCCCAGCCTCCTCTTGTGCTCTCTTTTATGTGCCCAGCCTCCTCTTGTGCTCTCTTTTATGTGCCCAGCCTCCTCTTGTGCTCTCTTTTATGTGCCCAGCCTCCTCTTGTGCTCTCTTTTATGTGCCCAGCCCCCTCTTGTGCTCTCTTTTATATGCCCAGCCTCCTCTTGTGCTCTCTTTTATGTGCCCAGCCCCCTCTTGTGCTCTCTTTTATATGCCCAGCCTCCTCTTGTGCTCTCTTTTATGTGCCCAGCCCCCTCTTGTGCTCTCTTTTATATGCCCAGCCTCCTCTTGTGCTCTCTTTTATGTGCCCAGCCTCCTCTTGTGCTCTCTTTTATGTGCCCAGCCTCCTCTTGTGCTCTCTTTTATGTGCCCAGCCTCCTCTTGTGCTCTCTTTTATGTGCCCAGCCTCCTCTTGTGCTCTCTTTTATGTGCCCAGCCTCCTCTTGTGCTCTCTTTTATGTGCCCAGCCTCCTCTTGTGCTCTCTTTTATGTGCCCAGCCTCCTCTTGTGCTCTCTTTTATGTGCCCAGCCTCCTCTTGTGCTCTCTTTTATGTGCCCAGCCTCCTCTTGTGCTCTCTTTTATGTGCCCAGCCTCCTCTTGTGCTCTCTTTTATGTGCCCAGCCTCCTCTTGTGCTCTCTTTTATGTGCCCAGCCTCCTCTTGTGCTCTCTTTTATGTGCCCAGCCTCCTCTTGTGCTCTCTTTTATGTGCCCAGCCTCCTCTTGTGCTCTCTTTTATGTGCCCAGCCTCCTCTTGTGCTCTCTTTTATGTGCCCAGCCTCCTCTTGTGCTCTCTTTTATGTGCCCAGCCTCCTCTTGTGCTCTCTTTTATGTGCCCAGCCTCCTCTTGTGCTCTCTTTTATGTGCCCAGCCTCCTCTTGTGCTCTCTTTTATGTGCCCAGCCTCCTCTTGTGCTCTCTTTTATGTGCCCAGCCTCCTCTTGTGCTCTCTTTTATGTGCCCAGCCTCCTCTTGTGCTCTCTTTTATGTGCCCAGCCTCCTCTTGTGCTCTCTTTTATGTGCCCAGCCTCCTCTTGTGCTCTCTTTTATGTGCCCAGCCTCCTCTTGTGCTCTCTTTTATGTGCCCAGCCTCCTCTTGTGCTCTCTTTTATGTGCCCAGCCTCCTCTTGTGCTCTCTTTTATGTGCCCAGCCTCCTCTTGTGCTCTCTTTTATGTGCCCAGCCTCCTCTTGTGCTCTCTTTTATGTGCCCAGCCTCCTCTTGTGCTCTCTTTTATGTGCCCAGCCTCCTCTTGTGCTCTCTTTTATGTGCCCAGCCTCCTCTTGTGCTCTCTTTTATGTGCCCAGCCTCCTCTTGTGCTCTCTTTTATGTGCCCAGCCTCCTCTTGTGCTCTCTTTTATGTGCCCAGCCTCCTCTTGTGCTCTCTTTTATGTGCCCAGCCTCCTCTTGTGCTCTCTTTTATGTGCCCAGCCTCCTCTTGTGCTCTCTTTTATGTGCCCAGCCTCCTCTTGTGCTCTCTTTTATGTGCCCAGCCTCCTCTTGTGCTCTCTTTTATGTGCCCAGCCTCCTCTTGTGCTCTCTTTTATGTGCCCAGCCTCCTCTTGTGCTCTCTTTTATGTGCCCAGCCTCCTCTTGTGCTCTCTTTTATGTGCCCAGCCTCCTCTTGTGCTCTCTTTTATGTGCCCAGCCTCCTCTTGTGCTCTCTTTTATGTGCCCAGCCTCCTCTTGTGCTCTCTTTTATGTGCCCAGCCTCCTCTTGTGCTCTCTTTTATGTGCCCAGCCTCCTCTTGTGCTCTCTTTTATGTGCCCAGCCTCCTCTTGTGCTCTCTTTTATGTGCCCAGCCTCCTCTTGTGCTCTCTTTTATGTGCCCAGCCTCCTCTTGTGCTCTCTTTTATGTGCCCAGCCTCCTCTTGTGCTCTCTTTTATGTGCCCAGCCTCCTCTTGTGCTCTCTTTTATGTGCCCAGCCTCCTCTTGTGCTCTCTTTTATGTGCCCAGCCTCCTCTTGTGCTCTCTTTTATGTGCCCAGCCTCCTCTTGTGCTCTCTTTTATGTGCCCAGCCTCCTCTTGTGCTCTCTTTTATGTGCCCAGCCTCCTCTTGTGCTCTCTTTTATGTGCCCAGCCTCCTCTTGTGCTCTCTTTTATGTGCCCAGCCTCCTCTTGTGCTCTCTTTTATGTGCCCAGCCTCCTCTTGTGCTCTCTTTTATGTGCCCAGCCTCCTCTTGTGCTCTCTTTTATGTGCCCAGCCTCCTCTTGTGCTCTCTTTTATGTGCCCAGCCTCCTCTTGTGCTCTCTTTTATGTGCCCAGCCTCCTCTTGTGCTCTCTTTTATGTGCCCAGCCTCCTCTTGTGCTCTCTTTTATGTGCCCAGCCTCCTCTTGTGCTCTCTTTTATGTGCCCAGCCTCCTCTTGTGCTCTCTTTTATGTGCCCAGCCTCCTCTTGTGCTCTCTTTTATGTGCCCAGCCTCCTCTTGTGCTCTCTTTTATGTGCCCAGCCTCCTCTTGTGCTCTCTTTTATGTGCCCAGCCTCCTCTTGTGCTCTCTTTTATGTGCCCAGCCTCCTCTTGTGCTCTCTTTTATGTGCCCAGCCTCCTCTTGTGCTCTCTTTTATGTGCCCAGCCTCCTCTTGTGCTCTCTTTTATGTGCCCAGCCTCCTCTTGTGCTCTCTTTTATGTGCCCAGCCTCCTCTTGTGCTCTCTTTTATGTGCCCAGCCTCCTCTTGTGCTCTCTTTTATGTGCCCAGCCTCCTCTTGTGCTCTCTTTTATGTGCCCAGCCTCCTCTTGTGCTCTCTTTTATGTGCCCAGCCTCCTCTTGTGCTCTCTTTTATGTGCCCAGCCTCCTCTTGTGCTCTCTTTTATGTGCCCAGCCTCCTCTTGTGCTCTCTTTTATGTGCCCAGCCTCCTCTTGTGCTCTCTTTTATGTGCCCAGCCTCCTCTTGTGCTCTCTTTTATGTGCCCAGCCTCCTCTTGTGCTCTCTTTTATGTGCCCAGCCTCCTCTTGTGCTCTCTTTTATGTGCCCAGCCTCCTCTTGTGCTCTCTTTTATGTGCCCAGCCTCCTCTTGTGCTCTCTTTTATGTGCCCAGCCTCCTCTTGTGCTCTCTTTTATGTGCCCAGCCTCCTCTTGTGCTCTCTTTTATGTGCCCAGCCTCCTCTTGTGCTCTCTTTTATGTGCCCAGCCTCCTCTTGTGCTCTCTTTTATGTGCCCAGCCTCCTCTTGTGCTCTCTTTTATGTGCCCAGCCTCCTCTTGTGCTCTCTTTTATGTGCCCAGCCTCCTCTTGTGCTCTCTTTTATGTGCCCAGCCTCCTCTTGTGCTCTCTTTTATGTGCCCAGCCTCCTCTTGTGCTCTCTTTTATGTGCCCAGCCTCCTCTTGTGCTCTCTTTTATGTGCCCAGCCTCCTCTTGTGCTCTCTTTTATGTGCCCAGCCTCCTCTTGTGCTCTCTTTTATGTGCCCAGCCTCCTCTTGTGCTCTCTTTTATGTGCCCAGCCTCCTCTTGTGCTCTCTTTTATGTGCCCAGCCTCCTCTTGTGCTCTCTTTTATGTGCCCAGCCTCCTCTTGTGCTCTCTTTTATGTGCCCAGCCTCCTCTTGTGCTCTCTTTTATGTGCCCAGCCTCCTCTTGTGCTCTCTTTTATGTGCCCAGCCTCCTCTTGTGCTCTCTTTTATGTGCCCAGCCTCCTCTTGTGCTCTCTTTTATGTGCCCAGCCTCCTCTTGTGCTCTCTTTTATGTGCCCAGCCTCCTCTTGTGCTCTCTTTTATGTGCCCAGCCTCCTCTTGTGCTCTCTTTTATGTGCCCAGCCTCCTCTTGTGCTCTCTTTTATGTGCCCAGCCTCCTCTTGTGCTCTCTTTTATGTGCCCAGCCTCCTCTTGTGCTCTCTTTTATGTGCCCAGCCTCCTCTTGTGCTCTCTTTTATGTGCCCAGCCTCCTCTTGTGCTCTCTTTTATGTGCCCAGCCTCCTCTTGTGCTCTCTTTTATGTGCCCAGCCTCCTCTTGTGCTCTCTTTTATGTGCCCAGCCTCCTCTTGTGCTCTCTTTTATGTGCCCAGCCTCCTCTTGTGCTCTCTTTTATGTGCCCAGCCTCCTCTTGTGCTCTCTTTTATGTGCCCAGCCTCCTCTTGTGCTCTCTTTTATGTGCCCAGCCTCCTCTTGTGCTCTCTTTTATGTGCCCAGCCTCCTCTTGTGCTCTCTTTTATGTGCCCAGCCTCCTCTTGTGCTCTCTTTTATGTGCCCAGCCTCCTCTTGTGCTCTCTTTTATGTGCCCAGCCTCCTCTTGTGCTCTCTTTTATGTGCCCAGCCTCCTCTTGTGCTCTCTTTTATGTGCCCAGCCTCCTCTTGTGCTCTCTTTTATGTGCCCAGCCTCCTCTTGTGCTCTCTTTTATGTGCCCAGCCTCCTCTTGTGCTCTCTTTTATGTGCCCAGCCTCCTCTTGTGCTCTCTTTTATGTGCCCAGCCTCCTCTTGTGCTCTCTTTTATGTGCCCAGCCTCCTCTTGTGCTCTCTTTTATGTGCCCAGCCTCCTCTTGTGCTCTCTTTTATGTGCCCAGCCTCCTCTTGTGCTCTCTTTTATGTGCCCAGCCTCCTCTTGTGCTCTCTTTTATGTGCCCAGCCTCCTCTTGTGCTCTCTTTTATGTGCCCAGCCTCCTCTTGTGCTCTCTTTTATGTGCCCAGCCTCCTCTTGTGCTCTCTTTTATGTGCCCAGCCTCCTCTTGTGCTCTCTTTTATGTGCCCAGCCTCCTCTTGTGCTCTCTTTTATGTGCCCAGCCTCCTCTTGTGCTCTCTTTTATGTGCCCAGCCTCCTCTTGTGCTCTCTTTTATGTGCCCAGCCTCCTCTTGTGCTCTCTTTTATGTGCCCAGCCTCCTCTTGTGCTCTCTTTTATGTGCCCAGCCTCCTCTTGTGCTCTCTTTTATGTGCCCAGCCTCCTCTTGTGCTCTCTTTTATGTGCCCAGCCTCCTCTTGTGCTCTCTTTTATGTGCCCAGCCTCCTCTTGTGCTCTCTTTTATGTGCCCAGCCTCCTCTTGTGCTCTCTTTTATGTGCCCAGCCTCCTCTTGTGCTCTCTTTTATGTGCCCAGCCTCCTCTTGTGCTCTCTTTTATGTGCCCAGCCTCCTCTTGTGCTCTCTTTTATGTGCCCAGCCTCCTCTTGTGCTCTCTTTTATGTGCCCAGCCTCCTCTTGTGCTCTCTTTTATGTGCCCAGCCTCCTCTTGTGCTCTCTTTTATGTGCCCAGCCTCCTCTTGTGCTCTCTTTTATGTGCCCAGCCTCCTCTTGTGCTCTCTTTTATGTGCCCAGCCTCCTCTTGTGCTCTCTTTTATGTGCCCAGCCTCCTCTTGTGCTCTCTTTTATGTGCCCAGCCTCCTCTTGTGCTCTCTTTTATGTGCCCAGCCTCCTCTTGTGCTCTCTTTTATGTGCCCAGCCTCCTCTTGTGCTCTCTTTTATGTGCCCAGCCTCCTCTTGTGCTCTCTTTTATGTGCCCAGCCTCCTCTTGTGCTCTCTTTTATGTGCCCAGCCTCCTCTTGTGCTCTCTTTTATGTGCCCAGCCTCCTCTTGTGCTCTCTTTTATGTGCCCAGCCTCCTCTTGTGCTCTCTTTTATGTGCCCAGCCTCCTCTTGTGCTCTCTTTTATGTGCCCAGCCTCCTCTTGTGCTCTCTTTTATGTGCCCAGCCTCCTCTTGTGCTCTCTTTTATGTGCCCAGCCTCCTCTTGTGCTCTCTTTTATGTGCCCAGCCTCCTCTTGTGCTCTCTTTTATGTGCCCAGCCTCCTCTTGTGCTCTCTTTTATGTGCCCAGCCTCCTCTTGTGCTCTCTTTTATGTGCCCAGCCTCCTCTTGTGCTCTCTTTTATGTGCCCAGCCTCCTCTTGTGCTCTCTTTTATGTGCCCAGCCTCCTCTTGTGCTCTCTTTTATGTGCCCAGCCTCCTCTTGTGCTCTCTTTTATGTGCCCAGCCTCCTCTTGTGCTCTCTTTTATGTGCCCAGCCTCCTCTTGTGCTCTCTTTTATGTGCCCAGCCTCCTCTTGTGCTCTCTTTTATGTGCCCAGCCTCCTCTTGTGCTCTCTTTTATGTGCCCAGCCTCCTCTTGTGCTCTCTTTTATGTGCCCAGCCTCCTCTTGTGCTCTCTTTTATGTGCCCAGCCTCCTCTTGTGCTCTCTTTTATGTGCCCAGCCTCCTCTTGTGCTCTCTTTTATGTGCCCAGCCTCCTCTTGTGCTCTCTTTTATGTGCCCAGCCTCCTCTTGTGCTCTCTTTTATGTGCCCAGCCTCCTCTTGTGCTCTCTTTTATGTGCCCAGCCTCCTCTTGTGCTCTCTTTTATGTGCCCAGCCTCCTCTTGTGCTCTCTTTTATGTGCCCAGCCTCCTCTTGTGCTCTCTTTTATGTGCCCAGCCTCCTCTTGTGCTCTCTTTTATGTGCCCAGCCTCCTCTTGTGCTCTCTTTTATGTGCCCAGCCTCCTCTTGTGCTCTCTTTTATGTGCCCAGCCTCCTCTTGTGCTCTCTTTTATGTGCCCAGCCTCCTCTTGTGCTCTCTTTTATGTGCCCAGCCTCCTCTTGTGCTCTCTTTTATGTGCCCAGCCTCCTCTTGTGCTCTCTTTTATGTGCCCAGCCTCCTCTTGTGCTCTCTTTTATGTGCCCAGCCTCCTCTTGTGCTCTCTTTTATGTGCCCAGCCTCCTCTTGTGCTCTCTTTTATGTGCCCAGCCTCCTCTTGTGCTCTCTTTTATGTGCCCAGCCTCCTCTTGTGCTCTCTTTTATGTGCCCAGCCTCCTCTTGTGCTCTCTTTTATGTGCCCAGCCTCCTCTTGTGCTCTCTTTTATGTGCCCAGCCTCCTCTTGTGCTCTCTTTTATGTGCCCAGCCTCCTCTTGTGCTCTCTTTTATGTGCCCAGCCTCCTCTTGTGCTCTCTTTTATGTGCCCAGCCTCCTCTTGTGCTCTCTTTTATGTGCCCAGCCTCCTCTTGTGCTCTCTTTTATGTGCCCAGCCTCCTCTTGTGCTCTCTTTTATGTGCCCAGCCTCCTCTTGTGCTCTCTTTTATGTGCCCAGCCTCCTCTTGTGCTCTCTTTTATGTGCCCAGCCTCCTCTTGTGCTCTCTTTTATGTGCCCAGCCTCCTCTTGTGCTCTCTTTTATGTGCCCAGCCTCCTCTTGTGCTCTCTTTTATGTGCCCAGCCTCCTCTTGTGCTCTCTTTTATGTGCCCAGCCTCCTCTTGTGCTCTCTTTTATGTGCCCAGCCTCCTCTTGTGCTCTCTTTTATGTGCCCAGCCTCCTCTTGTGCTCTCTTTTATGTGCCCAGCCTCCTCTTGTGCTCTCTTTTATGTGCCCAGCCTCCTCTTGTGCTCTCTTTTATGTGCCCAGCCTCCTCTTGTGCTCTCTTTTATGTGCCCAGCCTCCTCTTGTGCTCTCTTTTATGTGCCCAGCCTCCTCTTGTGCTCTCTTTTATGTGCCCAGCCTCCTCTTGTGCTCTCTTTTATGTGCCCAGCCTCCTCTTGTGCTCTCTTTTATGTGCCCAGCCTCCTCTTGTGCTCTCTTTTATGTGCCCAGCCTCCTCTTGTGCTCTCTTTTATGTGCCCAGCCTCCTCTTGTGCTCTCTTTTATGTGCCCAGCCTCCTCTTGTGCTCTCTTTTATGTGCCCAGCCTCCTCTTGTGCTCTCTTTTATGTGCCCAGCCTCCTCTTGTGCTCTCTTTTATGTGCCCAGCCTCCTCTTGTGCTCTCTTTTATGTGCCCAGCCTCCTCTTGTGCTCTCTTTTATGTGCCCAGCCTCCTCTTGTGCTCTCTTTTATGTGCCCAGCCTCCTCTTGTGCTCTCTTTTATGTGCCCAGCCTCCTCTTGTGCTCTCTTTTATGTGCCCAGCCTCCTCTTGTGCTCTCTTTTATGTGCCCAGCCTCCTCTTGTGCTCTCTTTTATGTGCCCAGCCTCCTCTTGTGCTCTCTTTTATGTGCCCAGCCTCCTCTTGTGCTCTCTTTTATGTGCCCAGCCTCCTCTTGTGCTCTCTTTTATGTGCCCAGCCTCCTCTTGTGCTCTCTTTTATGTGCCCAGCCTCCTCTTGTGCTCTCTTTTATGTGCCCAGCCTCCTCTTGTGCTCTCTTTTATGTGCCCAGCCTCCTCTTGTGCTCTCTTTTATGTGCCCAGCCTCCTCTTGTGCTCTCTTTTATGTGCCCAGCCTCCTCTTGTGCTCTCTTTTATGTGCCCAGCCTCCTCTTGTGCTCTCTTTTATGTGCCCAGCCTCCTCTTGTGCTCTCTTTTATGTGCCCAGCCTCCTCTTGTGCTCTCTTTTATGTGCCCAGCCTCCTCTTGTGCTCTCTTTTATGTGCCCAGCCTCCTCTTGTGCTCTCTTTTATGTGCCCAGCCTCCTCTTGTGCTCTCTTTTATGTGCCCAGCCTCCTCTTGTGCTCTCTTTTATGTGCCCAGCCTCCTCTTGTGCTCTCTTTTATGTGCCCAGCCTCCTCTTGTGCTCTCTTTTATGTGCCCAGCCTCCTCTTGTGCTCTCTTTTATGTGCCCAGCCTCCTCTTGTGCTCTCTTTTATGTGCCCAGCCTCCTCTTGTGCTCTCTTTTATGTGCCCAGCCTCCTCTTGTGCTCTCTTTTATGTGCCCAGCCTCCTCTTGTGCTCTCTTTTATGTGCCCAGCCTCCTCTTGTGCTCTCTTTTATGTGCCCAGCCTCCTCTTGTGCTCTCTTTTATGTGCCCAGCCTCCTCTTGTGCTCTCTTTTATGTGCCCAGCCTCCTCTTGTGCTCTCTTTTATGTGCCCAGCCTCCTCTTGTGCTCTCTTTTATGTGCCCAGCCTCCTCTTGTGCTCTCTTTTATGTGCCCAGCCTCCTCTTGTGCTCTCTTTTATGTGCCCAGCCTCCTCTTGTGCTCTCTTTTATGTGCCCAGCCTCCTCTTGTGCTCTCTTTTATGTGCCCAGCCTCCTCTTGTGCTCTCTTTTATGTGCCCAGCCTCCTCTTGTGCTCTCTTTTATGTGCCCAGCCTCCTCTTGTGCTCTCTTTTATGTGCCCAGCCTCCTCTTGTGCTCTCTTTTATGTGCCCAGCCTCCTCTTGTGCTCTCTTTTATGTGCCCAGCCTCCTCTTGTGCTCTCTTTTATGTGCCCAGCCTCCTCTTGTGCTCTCTTTTATGTGCCCAGCCTCCTCTTGTGCTCTCTTTTATGTGCCCAGCCTCCTCTTGTGCTCTCTTTTATGTGCCCAGCCTCCTCTTGTGCTCTCTTTTATGTGCCCAGCCTCCTCTTGTGCTCTCTTTTATGTGCCCAGCCTCCTCTTGTGCTCTCTTTTATGTGCCCAGCCTCCTCTTGTGCTCTCTTTTATGTGCCCAGCCTCCTCTTGTGCTCTCTTTTATGTGCCCAGCCTCCTCTTGTGCTCTCTTTTATGTGCCCAGCCTCCTCTTGTGCTCTCTTTTATGTGCCCAGCCTCCTCTTGTGCTCTCTTTTATGTGCCCAGCCTCCTCTTGTGCTCTCTTTTATGTGCCCAGCCTCCTCTTGTGCTCTCTTTTATGTGCCCAGCCTCCTCTTGTGCTCTCTTTTATGTGCCCAGCCTCCTCTTGTGCTCTCTTTTATGTGCCCAGCCTCCTCTTGTGCTCTCTTTTATGTGCCCAGCCTCCTCTTGTGCTCTCTTTTATGTGCCCAGCCTCCTCTTGTGCTCTCTTTTATGTGCCCAGCCTCCCTCCACTCCACTAGCATTATGATGCCTCCTACTAAGGTACATAGATTTTGAAAATGACAAGGTCATATCTTAAAAGACCGTACTTACTAAGCAATGGCTTCTTAAGTGTGAAAACGGTGTGTCTATCCTGAAACCTCCACTAGCATTATGATGCCTCCTACTAAGGTACATAGATTTTGAAAATGACAAGGTCATATCTTAAAAGACCGTACTTACTAAGCAATGGCTTCTTAAGTGTGAAAACGGTCCTATGTGTCTATCGATTCTCACTTCCCTTTAATTTTTTGGGGGAATCATGCGCAGTTTGAAAATAAAAAAATATATTAGTAGTGTTTTATTTACTGATACCTGCACAAACTTTTGCTAAGTCAAAGTTTAGTATTTAAATAGTTTAATTTAGCCTATCACAATACTATTGCCCATTTTTATTATCCCTTTCCCCATAATAATAAAATTGATAGTTAATAGATTAATAGAGACAACACCAGAGTAAAATTACTATACAGCAGATAACACAATTAGTTATTTATTACTAGATTTTGTCAAGGTATTAAGCTGTCACAGAACATTCTACAGCTGTGTAATTAATAGAAATCATTTCATAATAAACAGTAATAATTATGACATATTGACCTGCACTCTTTTTGCAAGAGGATGCAATGCTCCAGCAACCTCCAGCAACCTAACGCTCAGCGTACCATCGCTTCACTCCCCCAACACTCCCCCTTGCCACAGCGTATTAACACTCGCTTACGCCAGCTGAAGGCTACCCTATCTTCAGCCAGTGTAAGCGAGTGTTAATAAGCTTAGATGGCGGCATTGCTACGCTATCGCCGCCCTCCCAGCCTCATTACCCTCCCTCACCCGCCTACCTGCACTAACTGCAGCATAGTAACGGAGGGGAACGCCCCCTCCAGCGTTACTACGCAGCTGCTACGGACCACGATCAGGGCTATGCCGGGCAACATCTGCCTGGCGCATACGCACATCGGCTTTTAAGCCGATCTTACGCTGCTGGCTGGCGTCTTAACGCCAGTCAGCGTAGGTCTGGATACGGCCTAATGAGCATAAATACATACTGAAGAAAAGGCATACAAGGCACAAGGAGGTAACAGGCAGGAGATCAGAGATCATACATACACCAGGAACATAGGATAACAAATAATGACCAGCAGCCTGCATAGGGAGAGGAAGTCCTAATTGAGCAGATTTACCAGGTGCTAGATAATTAATGAAGAGTTTAACAGCAGCCCCTAGGGGCAAGTCCAAGATAATGTCAATGATCAAAAGTCACACAATGTCCAAGATTGTCCCTAGTGGCGAGACTGAATATCACACATCCACAGGGTGCAACACATAGACTTCAGTGACACAGCACTACAGTGATGAGCATAGTTTTAAACTGACAGCCCTGGACAGCCTCTCAAAGATTGCCGCGTCACCCAAACTGCAACCCCGCCCCATCCTGACTTGGGTGGTGCCTCCTCACTATGGGGTCCGATACAGTCAGCATATACCCCTGCCTGTATGTCAAGCAGCCACAGGAGTCATTGGCCTTAGATTGCTACCTAGTTTTTCTAGTGAAGAATGTTCCTGATGAGTTGAGGGAGTGTCTTTTTTTTTTACCATTTTTCCTATATGGGTATAAATCAGTGAGATTCTTAGTAGGCACATCTTGGCAATCCTGGTATGCACTACTTTGCAAGCCCCAGTGCAGTTAGGGTGCTGCTGGCATGCTGACATTGTCTAAGTACAATACAGACAATTGCTAATCAATCTATCTCAATTCTATCTATTAAAAAAGGTGTGGTCTGCTGCTTAGAAGTACTTCTTTCTGAAAAAGCCCATTTAGAATGGAGAGTGTAACGGGGATGTCATCGCGAGACATCCCCATGAAGAATTCTTCCTGACAGTGGCCGACCGAGTTTCGAAAAATGTAAATAGTAAAAGGTAAGTTAATCTTACACCCTACGTCTGCCCGAGAGTTTACGCTTGCCGTGAGCGTAAAAGCGCCCATTGTACTTTTACAGTAGTAGTGTAGATTTTACACAATGAAATTCAGAGCATATTGGCCTTGAGCGTGCTGGCTTCGTAGCAACGCACAAAGGGGCGTGCCAGCAATATGACACCCGTAATTATGCTTCATGGGCGGGGTTTGGCATTTAATTCGTACAGTATGGGTGTGCTAAGCATCGTAGCTACGCATGCAGACTGCAGACGCTCAGAAAAGTTAGTGTAGGGTTTGGGTGGTGTAAGACAGCATAAATACAGACGACCGAGGGTAAGGAAGTGCTTCGTATATACTCTGGCGTTTATACGCTATGCACAAGGGCGTATCATTTGCTTAGGTCTGGATCAGGCCCAATGATACAGTCACCATTCAGCTATGTTCGAAATACGGCTACTCAGACCGTCAACTGCATCCTGTATAAAGATGCACAATTTCTTTAAATGTATGCGTTTGCACTTGCCTGACCATGAAATGATTATGATTTTATTGATCATACACTATGAAAGCTATGCTGACTTTAGTTAGTGATGCACATAATAGAGAATAAAGCTGTATTTTTTTTTTGTGTTTGCCTATTTTTAACTATGAAATATGTCAGAAATACTCAGAATCTGTACCATAATCTTCATTAGTTGTGCTATTTGCAGAGTTGCATTCTATAGTGAATTTGTATTTTCTACATTCCCCATTCCATAGAATTTATGGACTATAAAAAGAATATAATACTGCCAAACCCCCGAGTCTAAGCTTATCTTGCCAGGTAGACTGAAAACAAAGGCTTAATTCCCTAAGTAGGGGGATCAACTGCTCTAAATGATTTTACCTATCTTCTTTTCTGAAAGATTAATCTTTTCCCAATCGTGAATCTTTTAGGAGCGGAATTCGATGAAGTAACATGATAGAGAAATAGCTTTAAAGTTGTTGTTTAATTTTTTCACCACTGAAGGGCATCTAGTGCATTCTGAGGTAATGACTTCCTGTGATGAAAGACCCTCAGGCAGAGAAAGATTGAATCAGGTGTCTGTATGTGCTGCTAGCAGATGCATTTGTTCCTGTGAGAATATATACTAAATATAAGATGTACATCGGGAAACTTGGTGGAAAAAAAGAATATTTTTAAAATATATGAAAATCATCATTCATGTGCTATATGAAAGCATATCTCATAGAGACACAGCTCACAGCTGTAATAGCACTGAAATGGAACAAAAAGAAAACTTAGAGCTGCCTATACACGTCAAAGAGCAGAATGGGCAGAATGGGGCTCATTTACAACCACAAACATTTGCGTTTGTAGGACAGGGTTGCCGACTTTTAAAAGCTTCCCTCCGGGAGATCCCGGAGGGAAGCCAGAGATGCATGCAGGGGGCGGGGCTTTCATGGAAACCAGGAGCCTCAAGTCCTTCGCGGGAGATTTGCCGGCTCTCTCGGGATACCAGGACAACTGCCCGAATTTCAGGAGTCTCCCGGACATTCCAGGAGAGTCGGCAACTATGTTGTAGTGTTTGATTGATAGTTGTGAGTTAAGTTGCAGTCAGGTGCTCATGTGCAGCACAGGACAGGGTAAAGTGCTGTCCAAATATATGTTAATGAGAAACTGGATATTTTAATGCAGATAGAAAAGACATCCAGTTTTCTGTACACTTCCTCTGGAAATCCTGCTCAGGGCTGGTGGAACTGCCAGAAGAAGGAGATTTTCTGAAATTAAGCCTCCTAACACTGTTAAAACAAGATATTTCAGTTACGCTTGCAGCTAAGCGTAAAAACACTGTCGTACTTAATTTTGGATCTGGGCCGATGTACACATAGAATAGAAATATAACTAGATAAGAGAAAGAAAGAAATGCTAAAGTCACATTACCTGATTTGTAAAAAAGTCTGTACGACCACTGATCCGCACATACGTGCGAGAGAGAGAGAGGAGTGCACGCCCCCTGTCACTCCCCTTTCTCGTGTGGGCTTTTTGGCAGCTTACGCTTAAAGCAATCATGCGGATCAGCAAGACCGATAAGCTGCACTAGTGTGGGAGTCCTCTCCCACACTGTGCATTTTGCATGCTTCCCCCGCCCACTTTTGGGGGGGTGGAAGGGAAGCACAGCCCATTTATGGTTGTACGTATCTTAACCCTAACGTAACATTTGGAGGGCGCATGCACCCTCCAGTCAAATCTGGTCACTACGTGCATAAATGACCTGTCGGCCGCAGGTCTGAATCCAGCCCATAACCTCTAAAACCCACCCCTACTGTATAACTTAAATGCCCCCCCACTTTATATAGTTTAGGCGGGCGGAGGGTATCCACAGCCCCGTCGGATGCCTGCATTTCCATTGTGGAACACCTGGCATGCGCACTGCCAGTAAAACAGCCGAATACCGCATCTAGCGTCTGGAATTCAGCTGTCATGTGGGGGAGCTTGATCCGGTCCCTTGTCTTGACAGTGTTATAAAGAATAGCCAGCTTTGAATCCATATATACGAACTGAGCATTGGAGATATCTATATAAAACTAGCCAATCAGAAGGTACTAGCTTGTGCTGCTGTTAGTCATCACAATAATGGATTACTGTTGGCATAGTGATCCGGCATACGCATTTGGTAATATGCAGTTACATCTAATTAAGTGACATTTAGACGCCTACTCACATCTGTTGCTTACAAAATATGCCAAGATCTATATGCTTTCAAAGGCTTTCTTCTACCTGTATGCAGTACAGTAATGTATATCATGAGCAACATATGTCCATTTTTAAACAAGCTCCTATTTGCATTCCATTGGGCCTTGTTAGTTTTGAACTAAAAGAATTGGAATTTTATTTTTTAATACAACAATGAACAAACTTTATGGCAAGTGCAATTAATCAACTGCAACATTAAAGAAAAGAAACACAAAATAAATCTTAAATAAATATTTAGAAATCATTTTGTTTTCTTTACTCCGAAAATGGTTTTTGTGAAATATATTTACTTGGATTTGGCTCGTTATTGACAGCAAATCTCTACAAATCCTGAAGCGGTTTTGTAAATGTTGGAAAAAGCTTGCAAGACTAATCTCAATGGGATAATACACATTTGCACACATATATAGATAAGCTCTCCATATCTCACACCTGTTACTTAGAGACTTAACCTGTGTGACTATCATGGCAGAAAATGATGAATACCATGGAAAGGTCAAAGCAGATTTTTGAACATCCATCTTTCTTACTGGAATTCAACTAACAATGCATTACAGCTGAAATCTTTCACATTGTGGTCATTTCGTAATATAAAGACACACATAAGCTGTAGACTGGAATCATTGCTCTCACATAAGGAATGGAACATTTTACCCAGCATTCCAGAGTTCTTCCTATGCTAAGAGAAAAAAGGGATATTTAACACAAATTAGGGGAAGTTTTGGAGGGTCTGAAAGGGCCCGGATATATGGAAAAATAAGCCTTGTCAATAACCGAAGAAAAAACATAACGCAGGGTTACTGAGACCGCTGAATATCAATAATCATCCTGTTAAATATTGATAACAGTATTTAATAAAACAGAAAGCCTAAAATAAATTCTCCTTCTAACTGTAAATATTAGATATTTCAATTGTTATGATTGGGAACGACCCTATTTTGATAGGGCCGTTTGCTCCCAGCCAGTTCCAAAGGAACTAGAGGATGGTAGCATTTTTCGAAGGAAGAGGTGTAATAGAACACGAGGGCATGAATATAAACTGGAGGGTGGTAGATTCAAAGGAAATGTGTGGAAAAATTACTTCACTGAAAGGGTGATAGATAAGTAGAATATTCTCCCATCTGAGGGGGTAAATGTAACACAAAAGAACAGTTTAAACATGTTTGGGATAAATATAAGGATATCCTAAATCTCAAACTAATTTAAGGGTAATTAGGGACTAGGGTCAGTATAGTTTTAAATAAACAAATGGGCAGACTTGATGGGCCATGTGGCTCTTATCTGCCGTCACTTTCTATGTTTCTATGGGTGGGGCGGCATTACATCAAGTTACGCCCCATCTTTACTAACACTATGGATTGCAGCTATGATGGGGCAAGGGGGCCAGGCTTCAGATGTGATTTGCATAAATCACACCCACAAGTCCCGGAAAGGAGAAACAAGAAGTCAACAACTATGGAATATGGCAGCTGCAAATAATTAAGATGAGGGTTTAGTATGACTGTTAAATAGATAAATATGCCACAATGAATAAACAAAACAAGAATATTATTCAGGTTGAAAAAGTATTGCTCCTAAGTATAACATAATTAAAAGCATGTTCTACATGAGTGATCTATAGAAGAAAACTAAACCATCCATAAAAACAAAAAACGGAGACAATTTTCATCAAGGACTGAAGCGGCGTATTCTGTAACCTTGTACATTTAAATTGGTCTTCTATGCTAATGTTTATTTCAATTTCATCCATGTAACAATCCTACATGAATGAGCATAAATGTCGCTCCTGGGTTTTAAATATAGAAGCTCATTTCTACAGTTATTTTGTTCCTGGCCACAGTAATTATACAGAAAGATAATATAGAATCTTAATCTACTCCGAATAGCCAATTAAGGCTGCAAACCCAGAGCAATCTCAAACGATTATTTCATGCTGATACTGTGGTAAAGAGAAGTAATTTGCAATTTGTGCAGAGATGAAATATTATAAAAATAAAGCAGGGTTTTGAAGAAGACCGAATTTTCCTGATCATTTTTCCCTTTTTATAAAGAAAGTTGTGGAGAATTAAGTTATTATGGTGTGCTTGATGATGAATATTATCTCTTTCCAACTAAAGACCTAATAGCCTGCTCTCTACAGATCTCTGTTAAAGAGATATTTAGAGATATATCAAATGGGTGACATCAAAGGGCTTTATTGATCCTTGTAATTTTATAGGGTTGTTAGTCACTGGTTTGCAACGTGAACATGGTATAATGTACACTATCAAAGGCACAAATGTGGATAACACATGCAGTCTGTGCATACTAGCAATTGGTAGGAGAGCTGGGATTTAAGAGAGCTTTAGATGACTCTATTGAACGCTCAGGGCCAGATTTACTAAGCTGCAGGAGAAAAAAAAGTGGAGATGTTGTCCATAGCAACCAATCAGATTCTAGCTGGCATTTTCTAGTATGTAAAAGGAAAGTGAGAGCTAGAACCTGACTGGTTGCTATGGGCAACATCTCCACTTTTCCTCTCCCGTAGTAGTAGTAAATCTGGTCCCTGGAGTCGCAAAGAGTCATCCGCTGAAAGTAATCTTCCCTGACCCTACCCTTAACCTTTTCCTAACTCTAACCCTAAGTTTTCTGCAGCCTAACCCTAACCTTCCCTTCTTCAACCCTAATCCTCCTTGCCCCACAGTCTAACCCTAACCCTCCATGTCCCCAGGGAAGTAGGTTTCTGTTCCCAATAGCAATTTTGCAATTCAGAGCTGTTTGAACAATAATACAGATGTTAATTGTTTGTCTTGCAGATCTCTACAGTTGGTAAGCCTATGTAGGCCTATATGGGTCTATTTACAAACTTCATTTTCATGTGATAATGCCCATTTTCTATATATTTACATTTACATAAAATTACATTTTCTATATTCCCATTTTCTGATAATGCCCATAATGCCCAGGTTTTAATATTTACAAATTCCTGCATGTGCGGCAGGGATTGGCATGTAGATGATGGTGAAGGGGCGACAGATGGAGGCATATCCGTGCAGAGAAATGCGTAAGTGTCCAGATGTCCAAAACTCTGTGCAAGAGATGGGAATGGCAGGGGAGTTCACTTCCCTCTTCCATGTGGACTTCCTGCACACCGGACACGCATGGTACATTCACATGACATCACATGTAGAGTAGATATATAACACTGCTGAGTAAAATCCCTCTACTGTATCATGTGGCTTGGGAGTTTGGCACAAATACTAATGGTTGTGTCCACTAAATATATGCAAGTAAACAAGCTTTTTTTTTGCCATACATCTTTTCATATGGTCATTCAAAATGCATCCACTCTAAATAATGTCCATTCTCTAATATCAGAGAAACTGGTCGCTGTACAACCATAAACCATTTTTGGCATCGAAATGGGTACCTGGGTATTGCACAGCAAGCCCAGATTACACTGCTGTCAACAGTTTCATCACTCCTTATGGCTCATCCATTTATATTGCCACTTGGCATGCTTTCCTGTTTACAAAGGCAAACCTCATGTGAGATGTTTTAATGCACTGGACTCTAAGCCTGCATGAACAGCCTGCAATGCCAGAGGTGAAGTGGTTTAGCAAGACAACTATAATCAACATCCAAATCTCCAAAGAAAACTATACTTTAAAACAAGAAAGAAAAGACACATGCATTATGAAAACACATAAAAAGAATTTGGATTAAACGCCATGGAAGAGTCATTTGCTTTGTTATGACAGTTAATACAATGAATTTTCATTGTTCTTTTGTGTTTTCAGCAGAGATTTACAGACCCTCAGCAGGCTCCTATTCTCGCTGAAGCACACACTGAAATTAATTGTGCTATTTACTTGAGAGCTCTCTAAATTGGATTACATTTCTTTCCTCTGAACAACGCCGTGCAATGAATGACTGCTTTGCTTCTCATTTATCAGATGAGCGTCATGATTTCCTCATAATACGGTGACATTTCACTCTAAGCACTTAATGGTCAAAATCACAGCCTGGCAAATACTTTTATTTTGCTGATGACGCATTTGAACACTGAGTTTATCTGTAAAGTATTGAAAGATGAGGTGTTTAATAGTAATCATCCTGAGAATAATCCTTGCGTGTATGGGATACTTTTTTTGCCTTAAAATATTGTAACCCAGGTAGGTAAAACATTGTTGCCTACTCTTTATCTCTTTACTCCGAGAGATCTCGGAGGGAAGAAATAGATGTCGGTATGGGGCGGGGCAAAATCATGTGTATGGCGGCGGGGCAAAATCACATCATGAAGTCCCGTCTATCCCTAGTAATACTAGCAGGGTTGCAAAAAAAACCCGATTTATTTGATTAAAATCAGATTTTCTTTATTTAAATCTGATTTTTTTTTTATAATTTTTTTTTTAAAGTAAATGGTTTAAATTAAGATGTTCACACCTTATTTTAGTAATACATGAACAATTTTTTAAGTGAGAACAATAACAAAATGAACACAGTAATAGAATAAATACACACTAAACAGTTGCATCATGAAGTACAGTTAGGCTCTGAATTTCACTCAATCAGTTGTTTGAGTCTGAGTCAAACATGTTCATGTCTTTGTCCAGGTCCTCACGTTTGTCCTCCACAGAAAAGGCTCTGTAGCATGCAACCAGCTTAGCTGCTTTTTCATTTCCCAATCTGTTGCGTGATTTGGATTGTACAAAACCGTACAATGAAAAAGTCCTTTCAATTCCTGCACTTGATGAAACTGCAGTGAACATCTGCTTAGTAAAATATACTACAGAACTGTCTTACTGAAGTTGAGCTGCATAGGACATCCACCAAGCTAGAGGAGATACTTGGCGTAAAGTGTCCACTTCAAACATGTATGGTGCAAATGGTTTCATGGATGCATGAAAGTTGATGGTGACCGGCATAATTTGACGATTATTGGCAGGAGCAAACTCTCTAGCAGTCTCAATTTCATTTTGATTTAAATCATGATTTAATCATTTGATTTAAATCGTTGATTTAATCATATGATTTAAATCGTGCAACCCCGAATACTAGGGATTACTCCAATGAGCAGGGGGGCCTCTAATGATGGGGATTCTCCCAGATATTCCGGGAGAGTCGGCAACCCTGAGGTAGAATTATTTAAAAAACTTAGGACTATAAATATTTCCCCATACAGATTGCATGCTTTTTTGATAGCATGATTCCAGCAGACAGAGTGTGGAGGGAATCTGCTCCCTCAAAGTGACTGCATAAAACAAATAGCTTCCTACTTGGGCAGGGGGGTGACTTATCTCCACAAACCTATAAAAGAGAGTCTCTAGAGAGCAGTGAGGTAACCACTGTAGGAGCAGGGGGTCGCAGCTGCTAGGGGGCTCAGAGGAGAGAGCAGGCACATGGCAGTCACCCATCCTGCACCTATGAACCTCTAAAATGTCAGAGACCGGCATCTTAAGACCATAGTTTCCAACTCTTCCTGAATATCAGGGAGACTCCCTGAAGATTGGGTGATCTCCCTGACTCCCTGAAGTGTTTGGTAATCTCCCTGATTCTAATTTCATCCATTGAGGTCTATGAAGATGACCAATTTCATGGAGGCCAAGATGTAATGAAATACTCTTGTTAATTAGCTGCAGCGTCACTTTTCGCTTTTCTATAAAGATAGTAATGAAAGTATTCACTGATAATTTAATAATCAATAAATACTGACAATTTTATTATAAAATAGTTTTCCTGGCAGTGCTAGATACACCTATGGGTGGAGCTATTCACAGAACACACCTCTTTGACGCTACAGGACACACCCCTTTGGTGCAGCACCTTGATAGTGCTCTTACAATCTCCCTGATGTGAATACCGTGTACCCCAAAAGTACCCCCATGAATCAGTACGTAATTACGTAAATTGAAAAATAGCACCGAGGCGATGTTTCGTTCAAACTTACAAAACCGTGTATACTCGACAGAACAGGGCAACAGCAAGGTACAGCTTCAACAATACTCAGCGCAGCGCAGCCAACCAGCAGACAAGACGTCTATCCAGTCGTCCTCTCAGGAAAAGGTGAGAGTGAATTTCCCAAAGCAAAGTCCTTTTAAGTCCATAGATGAAAGGGATCGCCGACCTTCCGCTTGATTGGAGAGATCTCAATCCTCTGGTGGTTCCTAGTTCATCATTGGTCCTGGGGTCTTCCTTTGTTCTCTTCCCGGAGGGTCATCTGCATATCCTTCTTACAATCATACTTTTATATTCTAGCCTAGCTTTGCACATTACTATCGCCGCTAACATGCGGTCTTTTGGTGACTAATCTAACAATATGGGTTATGATTTAATCTACCCTATGACTATAAACATGACATATATAGTACATTCATACGCTGTTCCGTGGTTTTTCTCTGATTACTCCGTCTGTAGAGATAAGACATTGTTTTAATAAATAGGAACACTTTTATACATTAAATATTGACAAACCCTGTGTGTTTATGTGTTTATTAATGTACGTCTTATTATGTTTAATTTTGAATGTAACAAAGCCCGCGATTTCCTGCGCTTTTGCAGTCCTTTGTTCACTCGCTATACAGCGATTAGTTATGGAATTTTCACTTATACCCCGTTCAGATTACCATGAAAAAGCCGGGGTTTTCATGAAATTGCCGGCTTTCATGAAAACCCCGGCTTTTTCTGGCAATGTGAACGGTGAAGCCAGGTCTTTTTAGCCGGGTCTCAGACCCTTTCATCTGTTGCAAACAGTATTAGAGTTGAGAGGTGATGTTTCCTATCCCAAGTCTAAATAACAGTGTGATAGTAAAGCTGGTATAAGAATATAATTAACTTGACTCCCCCTGAAATCAACATGGTTTAGCAAAGGAGTAACTAATTTCAAGCGCTTACTTAAGTTAGGATCCAGCCCCAGATCCGTAAGAGCGATTCACAGATAGTAAAGAATCAAGGTAACCACACCCCCAGCTTCAAGACTGCTAAGTACGTGCAGTGTTCTTGGTGCATTTATTTAAGTGTGGATATTTTTCTTTACTGTGAATCACAAGTAGGTCTTTAGGTTCTTAAAGTTAATCAACAACCACTGATCAGCCCCTAAACGCAATTGTTGTTTAAAAACACAAAATCCAATTGTATTAATGTCTAAACTATCTTATAAGTATTAAATGAATGTTGTAATTGTTTTTGTTTCAAATGTGAATTGTCTCATTGTTTGTTTAACCCTTGTGCCATGCAACAATGTTTTTCCTGTTTAATGTTTGTAAAAAAAAATTGTTTAGTATATTTGGGGTATTATTTTCTTCTTTTTTTTTTTTTACCAATAAAAACCTTTTCTTATAAAATTTATTTAAAAAAAATGTTTTGATAAAATTTCAAAAATAAAAAATAATAATAATAATATAATGTAATCAAACATGTTTTATAAAATGTACAGCATCATTAAATATTATAAAAGTTAATGCAAGACACATAAAAGACATCAACTTAAGAATGGTAGGGGGCCGCAAGGCCTTCTGTGAATCATTCCTAATTCTCCAGGAACGCCAATACTGTTCATTGGTAGCCCCAATGCTGCTCCTCTAGCCACACATGCAGATGTCCTTCGTTCCGAAGCATAAATCATTCCTAAGTAGCCGTTCTTAGCTATGAATCATTCGTCCATGGTTTCCATGCGTAGTTTTGAGTTCTGGGCATGCTCAGTTTAACTGTCCTTAAAAATACGCACAGAGATCCTGTCGGAGTAGTCTGTCTGTCAGCTGGTGGGCTGGAGACTTTTTCAACCTGCAATTGCATAAGCCAATCTTACCCAAATATACAAATATACGATGGTCCTTCTTAGCTGTGAATCAGGTCCTCTGTCTTAAGTTGCCAGATGCTCATGGCTCTATCTAGACTCCGGCCCTACGTCCTTGCTATATGTTCAAGTCAATATACATCCGTTCCCACCAGGGAGGCAAAGGAAGTTCTGGGGGCAACACTGCTCCTTGCATGCCCATGTGCCATATGGTTTGAGAGAAAGGACAAAATAGGTGCAAGTGTAACCTGAGCAAAACCATGTTGCAATGGGAAGAGAGGTAAATTTAAACTGTGTAAACAGAATTAAAGTTGAGAGCTGAAGTTTCTTAGCTTAACTCTAATTAAGAGCTTAAACATAAAGGTATGCAGTATGTGAGCTCTATGTGCAAAATTAAAGTACTTTCTCTGCATGCGAAATAATTAAAATTAATTAGCTCCCCTTACTTAAAAAAAAATGGTTTAGAAGAGCTGTAAACTTGCACCTGTTTTGCCCTTACTCCCAAACGCTGAATCAGCCCTCTCAACTCTAATTTATATATATTCTGGAGGGCCTTCAGCATAGTAACGCTGTTCATAGGTAGATCAGGGCTGTCAATCAATGACATCCTTCCTGTTGCACACTCCCCTGGACAGTTGTTACATGCAGCCGCATGGCTTACAGCAGTATGTAAACAATTCCTGCTCTGGCGGCTCGGGATGTGCCTCTCCCCGCCTCCTGGGCTGGCATCCAGGTGGATGCCAGCCCAGGTAACCTGGATGCCAGCCTATCTGATGGTACAGCGCAATTCGCCCGCTCCTCTCTTTGACGGTCCTTCTCTTTAAAGTTCTGGCTTGGCAGAGGTTATAGCGTCCTTATGGTCTGTCTGCCAGCTGTATCTGTATTGCTTCTTAGCGTTCCTGTGTGCCCTGATCCTACCTTTCTTCACTTCCTTCCCCACTTGTTGTGCTTCCCTGTTATCCTTCCTTTCCGTTCTCCTCCAGATCTGAGTGAGTGGTCCTTGCTGTGTATTGAGTGTTTGCCCCAGTGTCACAAACTCCGCGGCTGATGCCGAACTTACCTGTTCCTCGGACCGCCGTCGGCATCCTCGTCTCAGCGTCGGAGGCCGTCACTAGTTCAGTGACAGCCTCTACACTTACCATCCATGGCGCAGAGTCCCGGTTCAGCTGCCATACTCACTCTGGTCGGCGTCCCACGTGAAGTTTGGCGCCAGAGCTCCGGTACATGGGCGCCCCCATCTTGGATCAGTCAGATGACGGCGCTCCACCAATAGGAAGCAAGGGCCGGAGTCCTCCTACCAATCAGCGCTCCAGGCGGCCTATTTAAACCCTGGCCGTTCTGACAATCATTGCCAGAACAACTAGGTCTTCTAAGTGCCTGGTACCTCAGTGTCTAGCTCCTGCCTTGATCCCGTTCCTGCCTTGATCCAGTTCCTGTCTTGATCCAGTTCCTGCCTTGGTCCTGATCCTGCCTTGATCCTGATCCTGCCTTGATCCTGCAGTCCAGCTCCAGCTTTGCAATCCAGCTCCAGCTCTGCAATCCAGCTCCAGCTCTGCAATCCAGCCCCAGCTTTCCAATCCAGCTCCAGCTCTGCGATCCAGCTCCAGCTCTGCGATCCAGCTCCAGCTCTGCAATCCAGCTCCAGCTCTGCAATCCAGCTCCAGCTCTGCAATCCAGCCCCAGCTTTCCAATCCAGCTCCAGCTCTGCGATCCAGCTCCAGCTCTGC
>WWET01004456.1:101379-123224 GCA_011038615.1 Limnodynastes dumerilii | reverse complement strand
CTCATCTTCCTCTCCAAATACACTGCCTCCACCTCCCCTCTCTGTCAATCTCTACACTGGCTTCCTGTCCCTTTCAGAATTCTCTTCAAGCTCCTCACCACAACTTACAAGACTCTCTCCTCCTCCACCACTCCCTATCTTTCCTCCCTTATCTCCATCCACACTCCCTCCCGTCCCCTCCGCTCTGCTGGTGACCGTCGCCTCAACTCCAACATGATAACTCCCGCTCTTTCCTGCATCCAAGACTTCTCCCGGGCCTCCCCTCTCCATTGGAACAACCTACCACCTCCTATCAGGCAATCCAGCACTTTCCAATCCTTCAAACGCTCCCTTAAAAACCACTTCTTCAGGCTAGCCTACCCTTCCTCCACCTAAACTTATCTGCCTTACCATCTCCATCCCCGTGTCTCCTGTTTATTTGTCCTCTCTCACTTAGCATGTTAACTCTTATGTGCAAGGTCTCTCTCCCTCTTGTCATCACCCCTTTTCTTTGTCCTCATCACTTCTCACCTTTTTCTCTCCACTGTCTTTCTCTTTCATTACTCATCTGCTCCTACACACATATCCAGCATCTTTTTTTTTTTTGTATTTAAATTTAGCTTTGTACATGTATTGTATTCCTTGTTCATGAATTTTATACCCTCTTGTATCCTGCTCACACATTATCTTTCTTGTTCTTATAGCATATCAGGGAATCTTTTCTTGCTTCTTAAAATATTTATCTTCTCTCTCTTTATCACCAGGATGTGTGCCTCAAAATAAAAGGAGATAACCGTTCTTGTGCGACACTGTTATTCGTAAAAGGTATGTGTCTATCCTAAGGTATTCAACTCACACTTTTTCTATCTTTTATTAATGGCGTATTTCACTATCCTTTTCCTTTTCTCTTTTCTTTAGGACAATTCTCCTCATAGTAAAACACAAATATAAAACTCTCCTTGTGCAATACCAAAGGAATATTTGAAGAATGTCAACGTACAGTACGACTACTCACATGATCCTCCTCTTGTGTCCGTGCATCTGAGTGTGGTCTTTTCGATGTTCCTATCCCACTGGACATCTCATGCCTCCTGTCTCCGGCCACCTGGTATATACAGCAAGGGGAGAAAAACACTATATAGTGTACACCTGTAGGGCAATGCACCCCTGAACCAGTGAGATACACTCACCTCTATGTTCCTCTGGTACCAGCGTTAATAAAGTTTTCTTTCTCTTTGTCCTGGCTCTTTAATATGAATCCAAATTATCCTTTGATGTTGTATTTATTTATTCTTACAAATAATTAAAACAGGGCAAAGGATAATGTAGAAATATGTACTTCAAAAATTTACATGAAAGTGGGCGGGGGAGGCATTTAAATGAATGCTTGAGGGCGTGGCTATACTGAATCGCATGGACGGAAGACATATACGTACGTAAGTACACAAGTAAAGATCAGAGTGCTCTATAGAGGTGTAAGTCTACAATTTCACGGCCGGGAGAGAGGAGTGTTGTGGGTGTTGGTGAGTGTTACCTTGTTACCTGCATGCATATAATTGCGTACTTTAAAAAACGGATCTCTGAATATGGCCAATGTTGTTTATATTTAGAGGAATGTTTGTGGACTTTGATTTACAGAATCCATTTGAAAGATTTATCAACGTAATAAGAACAGTTAACATTTTGTTCATTATTGCATCTAGTTCTTATAGGCATATAGTCGGTGCATTTTTGGAGTTCTGGCACCTTTTTCCAATGGATTTTCCAAGTTTTAAAAGTTTTAAGAGTTTCAGCGGCAAAGTTATTAAAATGGCCACCTGGCCTCTCTGTTAACAGCACTGAAATTATCCCTACTAATAAAGATTGATGCTTAAGTGTTATGCTCTAAATCCTGTTATATACATCTAAAAAAAAAATCCAGAAATATATCACACAAGACACTGCAAAACTCTCATTCATGCACTTATCATCTCCCATATAGATTATTGCAATGCTCTCCTTATTGGACTCCCACATTATACAATTATCCCCCTATAGTCCATAGAGCACTGAGCACTTTTACCATGCAAACAGACTGGTTAATTGTGTGAATCATAGCACTTGCCCTTATGTATCAATCCAAATATACTATAGAGTCTAAGCTTGTGGACAGAGCTCTCTTACCCACCCAGTCTCTCTTTTACCACTCAGTCTTGTTAAATTGTAAAGCATTAAATAATCTGATGGCGCTATACAAAAACCTGTTAATAAATATTCTCTGTAAAGTGATACGTAATCTAATAGCGCTATATAAACACCTGTTAATAAATATATAATAAATAAATTTAAATCCATGTTGAATTTCAAGGAAGTCAAATTAATTTGAATTTTTAATTCAAAAATGTATTTTGTTTGCATGCAGACACTGATGTCTTTGCTCATTGTACACAGATTCAGACCACCTTTATTTTAAAACAGTTGCATTTTATCTAGAAAACTTTAACTCTCAACCATTCCCAACATTTCACAGTGGTATTGCCCAAGAGTAACTTTCCATCTGTTTTCCTTTCCATTTCAAAGTCTGGATCCGGATTTAAGGTTATATAGACTATTTATTTGATTTTTGTCGGACATACAATATTAGAGGGACATGAGTAAAATGATGCATTGTTCGCACAACAATTTTTTTAACTTCATTGTTACTCAGGCTGTATATTAGTGGATTTAGCATTGGGGTCACCACTGAATAAAGAACAGAAGCAACCTTGTCTTGTGTCTCAATGTTACTGGAAGGAGAGCGTAGGTAAGTGAAGAAAACTGACACATAGAAGATGCTGATGCACATGAGATGTGAAGAGCAGGTATTGAAGGCTTTATGCCGACCCTCTACAGATTTGATCCGTAAAATGGAAGAAATAATGAGAATATATGAGACCAGATTTATTATCAAGGAAACTATACCACAAGTGCTTATAAAATAAGCAGTTATCATATCACAGATGTAAGTATCAGAGCAGGCCAGTCAAAGTAATGAAGGGGTATGACAATAGAAGTGGTCTATACGATTTGACCGGCAGAACTGGAGAGAAAATACACAGCTTGTCTGTACTGGGGATTGTAAGAAGCTAATGGAGAAAGCCAACAAAACAAGTGATAAGCATTTTCTCTTGGTCATTATAAAAGCATAGTGTAGAGGATGGCAGATAGCCACATATCGGTCATATGACATGTCTGATAGCAGAAGAGCCTCCGTAGATGCCAGGAAAGAAAGGAAGTAAAACTGGAGGGCGCACACCCATTAAATGAGATGGTCTTTCTTACTGAAATAAGGTCAGAGAGCATTTTAGGAGTTATTACTGAGGAGTAGAAAATATCCACCATCGACAGGTAGCTCAAGAAGTAGTACATTGGAGTGTGGAGACTTGACGTGTTATGGACTATAGCCATCATGCCAGCATTGGACAATATGGTTACTATATAAACATGTAAGAAGAATATGAAGAGAAACTGGGCAAGTGCTCCATTATCAGTTAGTCCAGAAAACACAAAGACTGTCACTTCACTCTTGTTAATAGCATCCATTGAATACTTCCACCCTCTAGTGATGAAATAAAAAGGTGTCACAGGCTTCCTAACTTTATTTAAATGAAAATAAAAATAAAGTTTGTCACATTCATTTAAAAAAGTACATCCTGACCATAAGCAGGTACGATCTTGTGTTTATCTTTAGATTGTTTATAAACCTTCTATAATGGCATTTATTATTTATTATTAAATATTAGTCTGGATCAGGCCTTACAAGTGTTCACCCAGCCTTCCATATATAAAGGTTCAGGACCATCAAATTGAATAATTTGCATTATTGTTCTATTATACCTTCTTTTAATAATTTAAGATTTGAAGACAACATTAAATGGATTTTATTACGCTACGTGAATGTGCATATTTTCTATGGTGCGCATGCGCAGTGCGTTCTAAACTGCAATTTTACGTCTCCGCCACGTGTAAAATTGCTTTGACGCGTAGTTCTGGATCAGGCCCAATATGAAGAGAAACTGGGCAAGTGCTCCATTATCAGTTAGTCCTGAAAACACAAAGACTCTCACTTCACTCTGATACTACTAATTACTCAATGGTAAGATAGTATAGAGTATTGATGATTTTTGTGCTATATTGGACCTCTTTTTGTGGAAAATATCTTCCCTATGGTTAACATTATTGTATGTCTTTAACCTGAGCCAAGAACAGTTTGATGATCTGTAAAAATCATCAATGCTTTACCTGACAAACACCTAGCGGTTTTGTCACATTTTTTATTGTGAGTACCATTCCTATGTGCTTGAAAGAAACATTTTTTTTCATTTATTACACTATTTGCGGTTTTTCCTCTCCCCCCTGTCGGTATACTATGGTATACTATGGCGGGAATTTGCTGCCACAGTTCAAACCGTCCATAGACATCTCTAAACGGAAGAGAGGCTGCAACGGATCTCCTGCCTCCAGCATTGGCGGAGAGGAGATCCCCAGCAACCTGTATCCATCACAGCTTTTCAGCACAAAGCGTCGCTGAGGACATCAGCATCTCTACACCGCTCTACACCCAGGAGTTGAACGGAAGAGACCAATACATATAACTGTGAGTCTTTTCCACTTTATTCATTGAGGATCTGAGTGGATTTACACTGGATAAAATCACCCATCACCCCTGTTAGACTGTGGACTTGAGCAGTACAGCAGTGTTTTTTGAGGCTGCGCAAGTTTAACTCTGTGCTGCTTACTAAGGTTTTATTTTTAGGTAATTACCATTACCCCCTTAAAGGCTGTGCAAATTTAACTCTATGCTGCTTACTAAGGTTTAAATTTTAGATAATTACCATTACTACTATATTTGTAGAGATTTTGATTGATAACTGGTCTGGCATATTAGGGTCTGAGTGTTTGTTTTAAACTTTATTTGCACCTTCAATTGGAGGAGGATCCTGAATGTTGTTAGCAATCAGGGTCTACACATGTCAGTATTCCTATTTATTAGCTTAGTGTAGGCTGCTAGGCCATTTGGCTGCTTTAGTGTCTAAATTTAAAGTGGATTCATTTTTATTTTGGCGTTACACCGGAGGAACACAAGAGGAAAACAGAGGAAACAGATCAATACTCTGCCCAACAACACATTTACAAACTACAAGCATTGAGGTATTTTACATTTTAAACTGCAACAAGTGAATTTCCTGCACTCTCCACTGGAATTCCTTTCCTAGACATGTTGAGAAAAAAACAGTTTGATGCTGCTTCTTGTGAATGCTTTGGACTTTAAATTAACATTGCAGTAAATTTTGCTACCAAAAACATTTCATTTGACATTCATGCTCTTATTTTTTGCACACATTTCAATTCTTAAGAAGCCCTCTCCAGTTATTCTTGACTTTATCATTTCTTTCTGCCTCCTTAATACTGTCATGGCCCTTGTCTCTCCATCTACCTCCCTCCTCTCTTACACCTTTTACCTCCCCATCCATCCTACTCATCCCATACTCTCTCCCACTCCTCCATCAGGCTCCCCTTCCCTTCCCTTCCCTTCCCATACCCACCCTTACCCCCCGTCCACCTACCATCCCCCTCTGCTGTACCTTACCTCACTCCTGCAACCTCTTCAATCTAATCCACATCACTCCTGTTCCCTCTCTCCCATTTTCCTGCGCTCCCTGGAATGCCAGATCCATTTGCAACAAGCTCCCTGCCATCCATGACCTTTTAATTTTTACACCTTCTCGCCATCACTGAAACCTGGCTCTCAACCTGAGATACTACTTCCCCTGCTGCCCTCTCCTTTGGTGGGCTATCATTCTCCCACACCCCTAGGCCTGGCGAATGCCCTGGCGGTGGTGTGGGAAACCTCCTCTCCCCTTTCTGCACATTTAGCATCATACCCCCTGAGCCCTCTCTCACTTTCACCTCATGTGAGGTCCACTGCATTCACATCTACCACCCCATCCATCTCCGTGTTGATGTTGTCTACCACTCCCCTGGTCCCCCTGCAAATTAATTGATAACTTTGGAGCCTGGCTCACACACTGTTTATCTTCTGACCTCCCCACCCTAATCCTAGGTGACTTCAACATCCCTGTTGACAACACATCAGACCCCATCAAATTCATTGATAACTTCGGAGCCTGGCTCCCCCACTTTTTGTCTTCTGACCTCCCCACCCTTATCTTAGGTGACTTCAACATCCCCATTGACAACCCCTCAGACCCCAGCACTACAAAACTTCTTTCTCTTTCCTCCTCCCTTGGCCTATCATAGTGGACTTCAGCTGCCACCCACAAACTGGGCCACTCCCTTGACCTCATATTCTCATGCTCATGCTCCCTGTCTGACTTCATCATCTCTCCTGTTCCCCTCTCTGATCATCATCTTATATCTTTCTCCCCCTCTCCTTCTCTGTCACCCAAATGTATTCTTTCCAGAAAGAACCTCAATTCTCTTGATGTTGCGGCTTTCACCTATTCCCTAGATTCCCTGCTCGCACCCATTTCCGCCATATCCTGCCCCAATCTAGCCACCTCTCTCTACAACAATGCCCTCTCCTCTGCCCTTGATGCTGCCCGCCCTCCTTCCTCTGTCTCCCTTCACCACAACAACCCTCAACCCTGACTCTCCCCGCTCACTCGGTTCCTATAGAAATGCTCCCATACTGCAGAGCATCTCTGGAGGAAGTCACGTTCCCTTGCAGACTTTCTCCATTTCAAGTTCATGCTCTCCTCTTTTAGCTCTGCCCTTGCCCAGCAATTCTTCTTTAAGTCCCTAATCCTTTCCCAATCATCTAACCCCCACCACCTCTTTGCCACCTTCAACTCTCTTCTCTCCTCCCTCCCTCTCTCCATATCTGCTGATGACTTTTCCACCTTCTTTACTTCCAAGATTGACTCCATCGGGAGCTTCAACTCATCTACCATCACTTCTCCTCCACCTCAATCTCCAGCCTCTCATCCCTTTCCTAGCCACCCACCAATGTCTACCTTTATCCCTACCTCAGCTGAAGAAATCCACCCACTTATTTTGTCATCCCCTCCGTCAACGTGCCCACTTGATCCCATCCCCTCTAATCTGGTCTCTCTCTCTCTCTCTCTCTCTCTCTCTCTCTCTACCTGCTCTTTAACACGGTTTCATTGCAGAAGTCAAATACTGTGAATGGTGTGGAGATCCCAGTGCACATCATTTGGGATGCTGCCTACCTTTTGCGTCAATGACTGATGAAGGGTTTCACCCAGCACCATCAACCTTCTCCAGAACAAGTGTGCTTCAACCATACCCTCAGCTCAACTCGGCTGGTTGTGGAAATTGCCTTTGGACATTTAAAAGGATGATGGCGGCGTTTGTTAAAACGCACAGACATTAACACCAAGCTTGTGCCTCATGTGGATGCTGCTTGCTGTATTTTACAGAACATTTGTGAACCAAGGGCATCACAGTGGCTCAGTGTATAGCACTTGTGCCTCACAGAGCTACGGTCTTGTGTTTGATTCTCAGACTAGGTCGTATCTGTGTGGTGTTTGTATGTCCTCCCTGAGTCTGCGTGGTGCTCCAGGTGCTCCGGTTTCCTCCCACATGCCAAATACATGATGGTAAGTTGATTGGCTAAAGTTGCATGGCTAAATATTTGAGTGTGTGTGTGTGTGTGTGTGTGTGTGTGTGTGTGTGTGTGTGTGTTGGGGACCTCAATATGTTGCTCCATTAGGTCAAAGACTGATATGGATGTCTACTGTTCTCTGTAAAGCACTGCGGACAATTTGTGGCACTATATAAATAAACAATAATAACAATAAAATACAGAAAGAGCAATTTCTGTTGGAGTGGAACTTACTGGATTCTGAACTACCTGAGCTGTCTGATCCAGACACAATTAAGGGTGAGCGGAAAGCATTTGCACAATCCAGCTGTCTGATCCAGACACAATTAAGGGTGAGCGGAAAGCATTTGCACAATCCACGCCACAAACTTTTATTTCTTTTATTAAGAAAGAAGCAATGGGTCTGATTCACACTTAAGAAAATAAGGTCATGAAAATATTATAAGGGAATGTTACAATAGTTCCAATGAAGCAGATTCTATATCAGTGACATATTAGAGTTTCCCCTGGCCACCGATAAATCGATATGGCACTGATATAGAGTCTACTTCATTGTAACTATTGTACCATACCCCTCTTTGTCAATTGAATCTAGATCGGTCACAGAGGTTATAGTTACATAGTTGCTGTACAAGGCTCATCATGAGCGCAAACTGGATGATCAGTTCTGGTAGCTTCTGTAGGTGTGGAGGCACACACGGACGGTGCTTTGTTTGAAGCTCCCATTTTGAAGTGTCCCATTTGCATCAACCCAGGTCTTTACCCACCATTCAGACTCCGGTAAAAGAATGGTCTCACTTCTTTGCCTATTTGAAATCACAGGTGATGATACAGGATCATTGACACTTTTGTACTTTATCCACAAGCACGTTAATCTTCTGATGTCTCCTCCATAAAGGACATTAAAAGAGGGCAACCTTTCCACTAATGCCAAAGTGGTCTTTGAAAGATATCATCAGCATACGAATGAATGGATTTACGTATTTCTTTGCTATGTTAAAGAATAAACAGCATTCTTGAGTACAGACATCTTCTTTCTTCTCTGAAGAGTTTGGTCCATTTAATTTACGAGAGTTATCTGATGGAATTATCTCAAGAGGAGTGTATGTGGACTGATTTGCAGAATCCATTTAAAAGATTTAACTACGTGATAAAGACATCTAACTTTTAGTTCATTATTGAATCTAGTGAATATCTAAATTTTCACTGCTATGTTAATTGTGAGTAAATGTATAACTTTTAGACATTGTATTTACAGATCAGTTAGTTCTAGGTACGCAATTATACGCATGTACATTGCAAGCCACCACCCATGGCACTCCCCTTGGTCTCACTTCTTTGCCTATTTGAAATCACAGGTGATGATACAGGATCATTGACACTTTTGTACTTTATCCACAAGCACGTTAATCTTCTGATGTCTCCTCCATAAAGGACATTAAAAGAGGGCAACCTTTCCACTAATGCCAAAGTGGTCTTTGAAAGATATCATCAGCATACGAATGAATGGATTTACGTATTTCTTTGCTCTGTTAAAGAATAAACAGCATTCTTGAGGACAGACATCTTCTTTCTTCTCTGAAGAGTTTGGTCCATTTAATTTATGAGACTTATCTGATGGAATTATCTCAAGAGAAGTGTATGTGGACTGATTTGCAGAATCCATTTAAAAGATTTAACTACGTGATAAAAACATCTAACTTTTAGTTCATTATTGGATCTAGTGAATATCTAAATTTTCACTGCTATGTTCATTGTGAGTAAATGTATATCTTTTAGACATTGTATTCACAGATCAGTTAGTTCTAGGTACGCAATTATACGCACGTACATTGCAAGCCACCACCCATGACACTCCCCTTACACGGACAGGTTTTCGCAGACCTCTGCCACCATAGAGCACCCTTATCTCTACGTTTGCATTTACGTGCGTATAATACTTACGTATGTGCCTATGGGCCTGATCCAGAACTATGCTGTTACGCTGAGCGTTCTAACGGCGTTACACTCCCCCGACACTCCCCCTGCTATATCGTAATTACACTGGGTTACGCCGGCCGAAGGCTACCCTAAGTTCAGCCGGCGTAACCCAGTGTAACTATGCTGGGACGGCGGTATTAGTAAGCTAACGCCGCCCTCCCAGCCTCATTACCCTCCCTCCCCCCGCCTACCTGTACTAACCTCAGCGTAGTAAGGCTGGGCTACGGACGCCCGATCCATGATCGGGCGTTTCCGTAGCAACGCCGGGCAACATCTGCCCGGCGCATGCGCAGATCGGCTTTTAAGCCAATCTTAGGCTGCTGGCTGGCGTTTTAACGTCAGCCAGCGTAGGTCTGGATCAGGCCCTATGTAGCTAACTGCGCCCTCAAAGGGTCAATTCAATACCTCCCCCCACCCACTTTAACGTAACTTTGGGCCTGATTCAGAGATACGATTTCCACGGCACTTAGGAGCATATATTTAAGATCTTAGAAAATTTGCATTACTGCGCATGCGTAGTAATAGTGCAACGCCATCTACGTAGTGGTTAGGAGCGTAAATTCGCTAAGAGCGTAAGTTTGAATCGCTCGCAAGCACTTAAGATCTTAAGTGCTGCAAAAGTTTAAGATCTTAAGGATTTGCATGGAAATGGGCGGGGGGAGGCAGGGAGATGAGGGAAAGTGGGCGCGGGCAGACACTTAGGATCTTAAATAAACGCTACTACGTCACTTAAGATCTCAAATGGCAGCGCAGAGTTAGGGTTAGTCAATGGTGGTCTAAGTTTAAGATCCACCGCTGTTTGCAAGGGGAGTGACTGTTTATGCAGTGGGCTGTAACCTGCTAAGTTCTTAGCTAAGGTGCGTATATTTGCGATCTTTTCGCAATTGCATCTCTGAATCACCCCCTTTGTCCTTACGGGTTTCAACCACACCCCTCCGAACATATGTCCCCAAGTGCGATTCACAAGTATGTGCCTAATGACTTCCATGCGTAAATTCAATGTAAATAGCATAAATAAATTTACTACGCATGCGCAGTTACGCCGATCGTAAAAATACGCATGGAACTCCATGCAAAAATGGATCTGTGAATACAGCCCACCATTGTTTTACATTATCTTATTATAGTGTCTCTTTGTAGAGCACCCTCTCTATGGACCGGATTCACATTTAGCTATTATGCTAGGGTTACTATAGTACTATATACCATAGTACTATAGTAACCCTAGCGTATAAACAAAGTTCTGTCCAAGCCCATTTTCCGAGTGGGCGGGGGGAAGCATGCTAAGTGTACAATGTGGGAGGGGGCTCGCACACTGCAGCGGATCAGCGCTTGTGTGGACCGCTGATCCGCACGCTACACCTAATGCAGGCTTATAGTAGCGTAAGCTGCCATAAAGCCCGCACTTGAGAGGGGAGTGACAAACGTGCGCGAGTCTGAATCTGGTCCACCATGATTAAGCTTATATTTATATTTGAGCCACACTGGCAGTTTCCGGTCTAAGAGACAGATGCAGCTGGAACGGCATTAAAAATGACATGGTTGTGACTGGGAATATTTATTATTTATTTTATATTGTTTGACAATTATGACAAATTAAAAAAAAAAAAAAAGATTAAGAAAAGTTACTTTTTATTTTCCCACTGTTTAGTATAATGATTTTATATGGTTTTTTTATTTGTGGGGGGGTGGTTAGGGGTGAAGGAGGGTTGTGGGACAGCTTATGCTCCTGGTCCTAAGTGTACCATCAAAGTGACACCGACTTATACACTGAGAAACAGCCCGTCTCTTACTGAAAAGCCTCAGTTCTTTCTTCTTACCATGATGAACAGCAACAACTCAGCCCTAGTTTCTAAATGCAGTTGGCATAATGTGGCATGAAGAGCATGGTTAGAACATGATAAAGGCTGTTTGGAAGGGTGTAAATCACTTCTCCTAAGATCAGTATTTTGCCAGATTACTTTGTGGCAGTGCATTGACAAACACTGGACCGCATTCAGACTTAAGAGTGCTTTAAGTCCCCACTTATGTGGCCATGACATCCCTCTGACAAACAGAATTTAACTGACATCTGCTTCCATAGCCCTACCTTATCTTCTCTGTGCGTATCTTTATGCGGACTAAGCGAACATGCATGAGGAAGTACTTAACCCAGCCTATATGGTACAATTTTAATGCCCCCCACCCACATTATGTATTCTCTCATGTAAGGAGTATTGAAATGCCCTGTAAATCAACTCCATACAAAGGGCTGAATCCAGAATTAAGTAAGTGCTTGAAATTAGTTACTCTTGGGTTAAACCATGTTGATTGCAGGGGGAGTCATATTAGAGTTGAGAGGTGATGTTTCCTATCCCAAGTCTAAATAACAGTGTGATAGTAAAGCTGGTCAGTATCTGTGTGCAGTAAGCAATTCAAAGATATATCCCAGCATACAAAGAATACAATTAACTTGACTCCCCCTGCAATCAACATGGCTTAGCCCAGGAGTAACTCATTGCAAGCACTTACTTAAGTCTGGATCCAGCCCATAGTGAGATGCAATGTGTAGCATATACAATACATATATATGTTTGTGAATGTTATTAAGTTTGAATACTGGACACTGTCACTATTTATCCCTTTCCATTGTTTCTGTGACTGCAACAGTCTTCAAAGCTTCTGACAGAGAAAGGTACATATTAACCCTAACCCTTCCTGCAAAATAATCTTAATCCTTTGCTAATTATCCTTGTCCTACAGCCTAACCTTAACCATCCTGTTTTTTTGCAGCCTAACCCTAACCATCCATTTTCCACAACCTAATGTTAACCATCCCCTCTCTGCAGCTTAACCTCAACCATCCCTTTCCAACAGTCTAACCTTAATGGCATTGTTTATACGTTCCTAGCTGAAAAAGGGTAATTCAACATTGCACCCATTCTGAAATACAGATATTGGGCCAGATCCTAAACAACATAAGCAAGCAATCTTACGCTAGCCGCTAACATAAAATCACCCATTAGTATTTACTGCACATGCGCACGGCAGATGTTATGCCACGTAACGCTGAATGTACATACCAGCCACGTATCAACAGCGTAACTATGAACAAAGGGGAGTTACAGCCATACGACACCCGTAATTATGCTTCGGAAGGCGGGATGAGGCATTTAAATCATACAGTATGGCTGTGCTTAGGCCCTTGCGTACATGAAGTCTTTACTTACATCAGTACTTATGCTTTGAAAAGTTAAGATAGGGTTTGTGAAGCGTAAAATGGCCAAAGTACATATGAGCGAGGGCAGTGCCTAGGGGAGTGCATAGAAAATACGCTACGCGATGAAACATAACAAGCACTTAGGTCTGGATCTACCCCATTGTGTATTAAAAAGATGTCAGCACTGTTACAGCATCAATTAATCTGCCAGCTGTATCAGAGTCGCTATAGAGATTGCCGCAGCCACAACAAAACAAAAGCCAGAACAAAAGTTCTGGATGTATCCTACAATTATTATCGGAGAATGCTATCTACATTCAGCTAAAATGCACAGCTATTGTCAAAGCATCAAACTAAAATATAATATAACATGGAGATGTTTTAACATGTCCTCTTCAAAGTATAATTAATAATTATACTTATAGATAGGCTTCCAGATAAGTAACTGTCACAATAATTTACATTGTGATGAAAATATGTAAGGCTGGATCAAGAATGAAGCAAATATATCAATGTTTGGACAGCACTCAAGAACAGTTGATTAGGATTGATAATGTATAGAAATATAAAATAACAATGAGAGTTGTTGCTGAATGTACAAACTATATAAAACCAAATGAAAGGCATTAGAATTTAAACAAAAACATCAGTAAGCAGTAATGAAACAGAAATATCTTGTTTCAGACTCAGATAACCTCTAAGAACCGTCCTAGTGATGAAGGTCAAGATTCCCAGTTGGAAAAGAAGAGATAAACAGATGGAAATTTAAATCCATGTTTAAATCCAACAGCTGCATTTCATCTAGAAAACATTACCTCCCAACCCTTATACTGTTTTTAACAGATTCAATGTATCTCTCCAGTAATTCAACATGGTTTTGCCCAAGAATAACTTTCCATCCAATTCAAAATCTGGATTTAGTCTAAAAATCTAATTTTTTATCTTACATTTTTAAAGTTATATGGATTATTTATTTGATTTTTGTCGCCCATACAATATTAGAGGGACATGAGTCAGAACCCTAATGTGTGATAAAATTAGGTCTACATGAGTAAAATGATGCATCGTTCGCACAACAATTGTTTTAACTTCTTTGTTCCTCAGGCTGTATATTAGTGGATTTAGCATTGGGGTCACCACTGAATAAAGAACAGAAGCAACCTTGTCTTGTTTCCCAAAGTCATTGGAAGGAGAGTGTAGATAAGTTAAGAAAACTGACACATAGAAAATGCTGATGCACATGAGATGTGAAGAGCAGGTGTTGAAGGCTTTTTGCCGACCCTCTGCTGATTTGATCCGTAAAATTGAACAAATAATGAGAATATATGAGACCAGAATTATCATCAAGGAAAATATGCCACAAGTACCTACAAAGTAAACAGTTATCATATCACAGATGTAAGTATCAGAGCAGGATAATCGAAGTAATGAAGGGGTATGACAATAGAAGTGGTCTATACGATTTGACCGGCAGAACTGGAGAGTAAATACACAGCTTGTCTGTACTGGGGATTGTAAGAAGCTAATGGAGAAAGCCAACAAAACAAGTGATAAGCATTTCCTCTTGGTCATTATAGACGCATAGTGTAGAGGATGGCAGATAGCCACATATCGATCATATGCCATGTTTGATAGAAGAAGAGCCTCCGTAGATGCAAGGGATGAAAGGAAGTAAAACTGGAGGGCGCACCCATTAAATGAGATGGTCTTTGCAACCGAAACAAGGTCAGAGAGCATTTTAGGAGTTATTACTGAGGAGTAGAAAATATCCACCATCGACAGGTAGCTCAAGAAGTAGTACATTGGAGTGTGGAGACTTGACGTGTTATGGACTACAGCCATCATGCCAGCATTGGACAATATGGTTACTATATAAACATGTAAGAAGAATATGAAGAGAAACTGGGCAAGTGCTCCATTATCAGTTAGTCCAGAAAACACAAAGACTGTCACTTCACTCTTGTTAATAGCATCCATTGAATACTTCCACCCTCTAGTGATGAAATAAAAAGGTGTCACAGGCTTCCTAACTTTATTTAAATGAAAATAAAAATAAAGTTTGTCACATTCATTTAAAAAAGTACATCCTGACCATAAGCAGGTACGATCTTGTGTTTATCTTTAGATTGTTTATAAACCTTCTATAATGGCATTTATTATTTATTATTAAATATTAGTCTGGATCAGGCCTTACAAGTGTTCACCCAGCCTTCCATATATAAAGGTTCAGGACCATCAAATTGAATAATTTGCATTATTGTTCTATTATACCTTCTTTTAATAATTTAAGATTTGAAGACAACATTAAATGGATTTTATTATGTAAAAATCTTCCATAGAGAAACAATCTGATTAACCCTCACTTTTAAAGTTGTTAATTGTAATTTATTGATTCATACTAGACAATCCCACACAACAAATTAATCAAGTTATGAGAAAATACGTACCATACAAAACAACAGTGGATTCCATATATATATATTTGTAGTCATTTATGTTTGTATTTTGTAAAAATGTAGATCTATATCATTTAGTCCCATCACCAAACATCTGAAATTATACAGGGAAGGTAATATTCAGGTCTTAAAAACAAAGGTGATAAACTTTGTACTGGACCTATTATTGAGCCATTATTTGGACATATATGTCATTTGGACATAAGTGCCTTTTTTAGACAAAATAATTTATAATGTTTTGTGTCAACATTCAGGACCGAAATAGCATATGGCATAACAATGGCTAAAAAGGGCTCAATACAGTAAATGTTTTCCATTTTATAAAAAAAAAACTTATCTCTAATTAATATCTTATAAACATATTGCATCTTATCACCAAATATTTTCAACAAATCCCAAAACCTTTCTTGTATCTTGATAATAATATTTATACCATTTTCTGTTGTGTTCAGTTGCATTGAGTAGTATCTCATTGTTAATGTTTACATCATAGAGTGGGCAGGAACCTTTTAGCAAATAATATAGATTATTAAAACATACACAGGTGCAAGAATTCATGGATCCTTTTGTCTGGAACACCTAGAATAGCTTTAAATGACACAATGATAAGTATCTATGTTCTAAGCATTATGGGGTAGATCCAGAACAACGTCCGCGAGTGAATTTACGCTAGCCGCTAACGTAAATTCACACATTAGTACTTACTGCGCATGCACACGGCAGATGTTACGCCACGCAAGACAGCGCTTAAAAGGTAGTCACGTATCTGTAGCGTATCAACTTACGATGGGGCATGCCAGCCATACGCCACTAGTATTTACGCTTGGAAGGCGCGGTGAGGCATTTAAATCGTACAGTATGGGCGTGCTTAGCAGCGTAGCTACGTGTGCGAAGTCCATCCTCTAGTGGTTACGCAGCGTAAAGTTAAGGTAGGGTATGGAAAACGTAAGGTGCCAAAAATACGTACGTGAGAGGGGAGTGCATAAAAGGCACGCTAACGGAAGAACACAGCGTAGTAATAGAGTAGCTCTGGATCTGGCCCCATGTGTCACTCAACTCTGATTTCATTTGTTTATATATTTTTGCTATGCAACTTTTTAAATAATATTTGTACCCCTATTATTTATCTGAAGGTAAGATTTGTTTATTTAATTAAAAACTTTCTGTGGGACACATAACAGTAAGTCTTAATTGGCATTTGACTGTTTAATACAGACATTTCATAATCCATCCATCCATTCATCTTGATTTATTTATTCTGTTATGTATTTGGTTGGTTATTGAATAAGTTATTTCATTAGGTATTTATTTACCTTTTTGTTTTATGATATTAGACCTGCGGTATTATGTTATTATGGTATTATGTTTTGGATATATATATATATATATATATATAATATACGTATTTATTTTTTACCTTTGGTACGAGTTTTAATATATATATGATTAATGTGTGAAGTATATGAAAGGAAAAAAAAAGTATTTTTTTTTTTTATCTGAAAAGAAGAAACAGCGCTAAGAGGGGACTTAAATCAAGGAAAAATTTTTGTTAATATTATTTCTCACCAAATCAATGATTAATCCATTTATGGATTCATATCTATATTAATATAGATATGGATTTAGATAGTTGACTTTGAGTAATCAAAGGTGGAGAACGGCACACAAAATGTTGATAAGTAGAAACTTTTTAATTAGATTCTAATCTAAAACCATACAATTGAATAATAAAACATCTATAAAAATGTAGAATAGGAGAAAAAGTGCTTTTCATAGTATATGTGATAAAAAGAATAAGAACCTCAAAAGTATCCTGCCTCCAAGCCAGGTTAAATTTCCACAGACAGAGAATGTGGATGAGGGTAAAAAATGAATGCTGTGGTTGGTTGTTTCAAATGTAATAATCACATTTGCCTAACGTGTAAAGTTGTAACTCACAATGTGAAACAGGTACAGTCCTTTATAAGTAAAAAATATTTTCAAATAAAAACATACATTGACTGTGAATCATCATATGTCATTTACATCTTACAATGCCCATGTAAAATTCAATACGTGGGCAGAACTATACGAAAATTAAAAGATCGATATAGGGAACATAGGCGAAACATAATAAATAATAAGACCAACAACAGCATTCCAAAGCATTTTTTGGAATATCATAACAGTAACCCTAATTAATTATCTGTATGTGGACTGGAGGCAGTATTACCAACAATTAGAGGGGGTGATAGATACAGTAGGCTTTGCCAATGCGAAGCCTACTGGATATTCACCCTCCAAACTCTGAGTCCAGATGGCTTTAATGATGTGATAGAATTTAGAGATACAGGCTATTAAAATTGAATATGGTGCCCCTATCGGTGAGCCACCTCAGATGACTTACCAGTATCGGGGAGGCCCACCAGGGAAACACATGATGATCCTCAATGGAGAGGTTGGAAACATAAGAATGAACCTTTGGGAAGAAAGGGTCTCTTTATATGATTAATATACGGGGAATTCCCCTTAACACTTCTTGGAGTTAAATTGTTGGGTTACCCCTAATGATTTATTTAGCAACAGGGGACCCCACTATTGAGACATATACGAATTAAAACAACACCTTGTTCCCTGTCAAGGATTTAAATTGATTTCAATATAATTTTGACTTACACACTTACAGAAGAGTTGGGAATTATTTATTCTCTGGGGGAGGAAATTGGGAGAGAACATAAAGAACACCAACATATATTATTAACCCTCTGATCTATCGAGAGCTTGTTTAAATACATACGAGGGGGAACAACATATGTCACCCCCAAGTATACAATAGTGGATGTTTGGTGGAATTTGGTATGGTTATCTGTATACAGGCATTTAGAGTGTAGTGGTACATGCATATGTGTGTATGGAGACATGAGTTCCCTTAGATGGCAGATGGTTACCATCCTTGAATTGTGAATATAGGTAATTATATGTTTTTGGGCGATCAGTCATTATTCAACATATATACTTTTCATGATTCAAGAACAAATTAACAAAAATAGGGGAATCCTTAAGAGAGAGGATATAATCAAAATCTATAATTGAAATCTATCTCTTGAGTGAGATTCATTTATTTACTTATTTTATATACTTAATTAATTATATTTTTTTTCTTTTGTTGATTTCTGTATATGTTTACTAACTTGTTATTTATTTATTTATTTAATTTATGTAATTAATGCTTATTTATTAAATGTAAAATGAATTTCTGTGTATTTATATACATTTATCGATTTGTGCAATTACTCATTTACTCATTTATTTATTCGTTTATTTTTGTATTCATTCTTTTTATTTACAATATTTTTTGGCAAGCATTAATGTGTTTTACCTGTTATAACTAAACAAATAGAAGTGTAAACCTATCTGAACGGTATTTTTCTTTAAACCTGGAAACATGAAAATTTTATGTATAGGAATATATCAGTTTATGATGTATTAATATATTAATATACAATGTACTGTATATAATTATGAAATAGGAGAACTTGTATTGTGTGAGGAGAATGGCACTAAAAGTGAGGAGTAGGACAATAAAAATGGGTATTTGTGACTTTAAGAACGAACTAAGGACTAATTAATTATGCCATCACCTGGAATCAAGACTTTTTAGGGAGACCTATTGAGTGCTCAGGTATTCGCTTTGAGAAAGTCTGGAGTCTACAGACGAAACGCGTCAGAGGGGTGAACACCAGTCTTTTCATTACATTGGAGCATTTCACTTGCATTGCAAAAAAGGAGCAGGAAATCCTTAATCTTTTATAGCTGCCAAAGCGGGAGTTCAGACTTTAACCGCAAACCATCGGGCAGTACAAGCAGTGGAAGAGTGGAAAGGAGGAGTTTCATCTGCACGTGGAGGAGAAGGAGCAATCCATTTGACATCTTGCTGATACCTTTTCCCGTGGTGGCCCGCCCGGCTCACCCGGTCTGATCAACCGGATCAGCCGCATCTAACGGAGCACAGCTGGAGATTCGGTCAGGATAAAAGAACTGTCCCGTTTACCAGGATAAGAATCATATACTTTCTCCCCAGAATCCTGCACTCCATATGCTTCCTAACGGAGTTACTCACTTTAATTTTCTCTGCACAACCTGCTACTGATATATGATTTAAGGTGCTCCATATTCGAACATTGATTGTCAATATTGAGGGTCGTGGTGTTCAATGTGATTTATCACACATACTAGGAGAAGTACTTTTCTTCCTATTCTATATTTTATGGATGTTTTATTATTTAATCGCATGGTTTTAGATTAGAATTTAATTAAAAAGTTTCTACTTATCAACATTTTGTGTGCCGTTCTCCATCTTTGATTACTCAAAGTCAACTATTTCTATAGTAATATAGATATAAATCCTTGAAGGAATAAATTATTTATTCAGTGAAGGATAACATTAATAACGATTTTTCCTGGATTTAATTCTCATTTTAGCGCTGTTTTCTCTTTTTCTGTGTTTTTTACATGTCCGATTTATTTACATCAGGATTCCAAATGTCTGTTTGGTAATTTATGCTTCATTTGTAAGAATTTTTTTTTAAAGCATTTTATTGGAAATGTCAGAAACAATCATGCCCAGCAAATCCATTGAGCAAGATTATATTTTTGACATGTATCTCTTTTTTTGAGGGGTTACTCATGGCACATTTAGAGTTGTCTTCTATTTTACTGCTTCAGAGAATGAAATGATAGTCTAAAAATACAAAAAGGCGTGCTAGAGAATACATTTATTACAGTAAATTAAATAAGTACACCAAGGGCCATATCCTAGATTTCCAATTTTCTGTACGACATGCTTACACATGGGAAAACACGAACCAGTGTATGGGTGTGGTTATCTGCAGTCGCTGCCATCTTTGAAACGCACTTGCATATAATTGTGATGCGTATTTCTAGCCAAGGGGTAGATCCAGAACTACGTTTGCCGTACGTTTAAGTATTTACGTGACACATACATGAATGGCCCATACGTTCAAAATTACGCTACGTTACTGAGCATATTTTCTATGGTGCGTATGCGCATTACTTACAAAAATGCGATTTTATGTCTCCGCCACGTGTAAATTCGCTCACAAGCGTTGTTCAGGGTCTGGCCCCATGTACGCAATTTCTATCCTAAGTGTGAATACGGTGTCATGTCTTTATAATCATTGATTGGTATACTTATTTTGCTGGCATTTCAATACCTTCTGCGTGGGGAAGCAGCTTGTTTTATTATTTATTTTGCTGTCCTTAATTTCTAGTTTAAATTTTTAATAAAGCATCTAAACCACTCCCTTTGAATTTCAGTTTCCATTGAAGGCCTTGCCTTTATTACAGGTTTCTATTTGATGGATATAGAATGAAGAACTTCTGCAGATGTGATTCCAGTGCTTAGCAGGAGAGAGTATACTAAATGGTGTGACTTAGGTTGTTTTATATACCTCTAGTACCTGGGTATACCAGCAGCATCCCTGGGGATGACCAATCTCCTTAAAACAGAAACATTAGAGAAAAAGGGATGCACTATGGGTATATCCCAACAATTAGTAACAATAAAAATAAATGCACATGGAAAAAATATATATATAAATATATAACACAAAACAGCACTTATAAATGCACGTAATGGGCCCTTTCACTTTAAAAGCCTGTCAACAAGACTGATATTTTGGTGAGGAGGATACCAATATATTGCCACTTCAAGAAGGATGAAAATAGTAATCCTAAATATAAAACAATGTCCATACACAGAAAAGATGGTTTAAATTTGTATTAATCACTGTCAGTAAATTGCCCTGTTTGTGTCTTTGTGTTAATTTATCACTGTTCTTTTAAAGGGGCTTTCTCTGTCTCATTATTTAAACACTGTCCACCTGTGCCTCCCTGTGGGATATACTCAGTCCAGTCCTGTCTGAGACGCCTGTGTTTGCAGTGTCTGTCTGGAGTTTTCTTTCCTGCCTTGAACTCTGTCCTATTTGGAAACCATTCTGGTTCGTGGATTCTGTGATCAGCTGCTCGCAGCTGTGTGTTTGTGCCGTTGGAAGACTCGCGGTAAGATCTTTAGTGAGTATTACTGTAGTAGTAGCCACACTGTTTGTATAGCTGCGTGTTGGTACTATTGGCTTGCCCTGTTAAGTCTTGGTGTTTACTTCTGAGGTTTACCTTGGTATCACTTGTTAGACTTCTGCTGTGACTAGTAGTACTTCTCTGTGCTTTGTTTGTTATTTCCAGCTTGTCTGGTTATTCAGTGCAGTAGTAGGGACGCTTGTGGTGTAAGGTTTGTGTCAGTAGATTTTCCAGAGTCTTCTGGTAACTGTGCAAGCTTCATGTTTGTCCTGCTAGCATCCAGTCCCAGTGTTGCTATTGGTTACTGCCATTACTTAGCCAGAGTATCATCATCATCATTGTTGTGCAGCATATATCTAGTCCTGTCTGGTATGGTGCATTTAGTACTCAGTCTCTCAGTATTTGGCACTTTGTATCCAGCCTTGAGAGTGCATAGCATTTTAACCCAGTCTTGTTTAAACCCAGTCTTGTTGTTAGTGCATAGCACTTATACCCAGTCTTGTTGTTAGTGCATACCATTCAATCCCAGTCTTGTTGTTAGTGCATAGCA
>WWET01004456.1:62417-96532 GCA_011038615.1 Limnodynastes dumerilii | reverse complement strand
GCGCCGGGAACGTAAAAAAGCGGGGGGGGGGGGGGGGGGCTGGAGGCACATGATGGGAGTACTTGGGGCTGGAGACACATGATGGGAGTACCGGGGGGAGTTGCTGGAGGCACATGATGGGATTACTGGTGGGGTTGCTGGAGGCACATGATCAGAGTTCTGGGGGGGTGGAGGAACATGATGGGAGTACTGGGAGGAGGCTTGAGGCACATGATGGGAGTACTGGGGGAGGTGCAGGAGGCACATAATGGAAGTACTGTAAGTAAAAAGGGGGGCTAGTCCCTTACTTTGCCAGGGGTGCTGGACCCATAGATAAACCCCTGGAAGAGGATACAATAATCCAGGGACCATTGACAACAAATCCTGAGACCATGCCAAACTCATCAATAATATGAAAGATTTCAGGTAGGGAGCATTTGGGATCTAAAACATACAGCAATAAATCATCTGCAAAGGCTTTAATCTTAGTTAATTTGGACCCGATTCAGAGACTGAAAATAAGAGAGGAAAGTTACTCCTGAGCAAAACCATGTTGATTTCAGGGGGAGTCAAGTTAATTATATTCTTTGCTTGCAGGAATATATATTTTCTTTTGCTTACTGCACACAGATAGTGAACACACAGTGGACCTGGCAATTGAATAGGAATGATACACAGCTGATCTGGACCTTTTAATAAGAAGACTTGTACTATATCACTTTTGAGAAAGGGCAAAACCTTAAACATGTCAACATTTCAGAGAGACTTAGAACCGTCATTGTGAGAGCGGACTCCCCCTGGACCAGAGACTGGTCATCGATCCGACATTTACACCTGAGGCTTATTTTTGGACGTCCTATTTTCAGCCACCCAGAGAGAAAAGCTGAGTTTCATCTGTATAGCTGGGTGAGATCCGTTCCCCTATGTTTGGAGCTATTCATTACTATTTATTGAGCAATTTTTAATTAGCTTTATAATGCATTGTATTCTATATGTATATTTTAAGCAATAATGATTGTGCTTTTTTACAATGTGTACATAATCTCCTGTCCTGTTTTTCCTTCTGAGGACTTATGGACTGCTGAGGGTTGATTTATCCTGCACTCCATACCCATTGTCAGGTTGAAGTTGTCCATTTAATTAATATAGAAAGACTGTAAGGATTTGTACAAATGTAACACTTTTTATTTATTTCCCTACTTTTAGTTATATTATTTGTGTACCGCATATTTGAAAACATATTTTAGAATGCGATTTAGGATTTTTTATATACTGATTTTATTCTGTTATTTATTTGTAAATATATAATGTTATACTTATTTTTAGATTTCCCTAGTGCTTTTCCACTTCTACGCATATATAAATTGATTTGCATCAACATTTATTAAAATAAAATACCATGAAAATCTCTATTGGTTGTGGTAATTTTGATAGTCTTTCCAATGACTCTACTGGATCATCAAGAGAACACAGTGCTCTGCTGTACAGATGGGGGAAAATAGGGGGGATGCTTTTATGGTTCCATCCATACCTATGTAAGGAGGGGCGACTTACCACTTGCTCTTGCCCACTTGATAGTGCAAGCACCTATTGCCCTCAAAAATTGTAATGAGATTAATCACGTACTACCCCTAAGTGATGCAAACTGATGCTGTGTCCTGTAATGGACTCTTTTCTTACCCAAATCGTAAAATGAAATATAGTGTTATTATAACCAACAAAATGGAGGCATTTTTAGAAGAACTGTCAGGGTAATCGATATTGTTCCACTTACTTGGGATTAAATTCTTGGACTGGCTTTAGACTAGCCAAGGCAAAAGGATTTACATAGAATGGGGTAGATCCAGAACCCCACTTGCAATTCGTTTACTAGCGTAGCGTATTTACGTGTGCATACACTATACACTCCCCTTGGCACACCCCTTGAATGTACGTATTTTGTCCGAGTTCCACTTTCCAAACCCTACCTTAACTTTTGGCTGCGTAACCGCTGTCGTCCACACACGTACGGATGGGCAACGCGGACTTACGCAGCTAGGCACGCCCATACTGTACACTTTACATGAAAACCCCCACCTACATTGAGTATTTTAGACGTAGTTTTGCCACGCGTAAAATCGGCATGCCCACACGTATGAATTTATGCAGCAAATATGTGAATGACCCATATGCTCGGAGTTCCATTCAGTAACATAGTGTATTCTCTGTCTATGCGCAGTACATGCAAAAAAGTGATTTTACGTGTCCACCAGGCGTAAATGCGCACACAAGCGTAGTTCTGGATCTGGGCCAATGTCTTTATGTCATTAATCAAGAATGAAAGGTGACAAGTTTGAGAGAAAAAAATGAAACAAAAAAATGTAATTGCCCTCAAAAATGTATATATAATGATATACTACCCCTAAGTGATGCCAACTGATGCTGTGTCCTGTGATGGACTATTTTCATACCAAAATCATTGTTGTTATTAATACCAACAAAAGGGAGGCATTTTTTGACTACTTCTATTGTGAGATAGGGTCAGAGAAGACCTTGGTGCGGGACAAAGAGGCTGCAGGGGAGTGGAGCGCATGGGAAATAAACTAGGAGAATGCAGCACAGGGATGTAGCCATGGCCGAGACGGTAGAATTTGTGCTCATTATGGCCATACCAACTGATGAAAAGTCATTAGGAAGACTATAAACATTGTTATGGAAAAAAGGACGTTTGACAGTGCGAACTGATCCAAAGAAATTAAGAATACACCATCCCAGAAAATGAATTGATTGAAATAAAGGAAATGTTAAACACAGGCCTGGACCCATGACACACTACAAATAGAAAAGATACATTGAACAGATGCATTAAAAATAATGTCTTTTAAAAGGGTATGATCAACCCCCTCCTCATGTAACACAAACAGTGCATGTTTGCCTCAGACATGTGCATCTTCTCACATATGTCAATTATGAATACAGCTGTGCAACAGTCAGGAAAACTGGCAACCATGTGCTATTAGAGGTACTTGAGGATTGAGTTGAGAACCCCGCCATTACATTAGGTGTGAATCACTTGGAGCCATGACACTAGGAAGGACACTAGGAAAAATATGTAATGAGGCTCCTCCTGTGCGGGTATTTGATGTACCTGAAATTCTCCCATAGGAGGGCTTACTCAGACAGGCCAACCAGGGAGAGAAGATGCAGGAGAGGGATGTAGTGATGGTCGAGACAGTGGGGCTTGTGCTCATTATGGCTTCAGTAACTGATAAGAGTTTCCTAAGCAGAATCATTAGGAACACTATAAAAATTACAACTGAAAAAGGACATTTCACAGTGCAAGCTGACCCAAAGAAATTAAGAATATACCATCCATGAAAATGAATTGCATGAAATGCAGCACATGTTAAACACCGGAATGGACCCATGACACACCACTCATTGAATATAGGCATTAAAAAGAGGCATTGGAAGAGTCTCTGGAGTTATTTGATTAATTTAAGCTCATTAGGCATGTTCACTGATGCTGATTCTGTCACAGTGGTGACCCCTACTATGCAAAGTTGGCAAAATGTGAATCCTCACTTTCTTGGAAGATTATCTAGCTTCAAGCAGCAGACCTCAAGCCATGACAAAGGATTGAGTACGATTCTAAGACTAATTCCAGCACAACAATAAGCCAGACACTGCACAATCTGTGCAGAATTTTGTCATTGAGCTCTCCCACTACTTGTATGTCATACATGAACTGGTTGATAAACCAAGCACCTCAGTGTCAGACAGGTATACTGGTGTGGCTGTGCTTGGTTCATTCAGGATTCCACCTGTGGTTACATGTATGTTTTTTAAACTGAAATTAAGGCTTAGAAAAAACGATAAAAAAACAGTATTTTGGCACTGGTTTGAAATCAGGCACGCTCAGCATAGAAGCCAGTTTTAAGGGTTGCAGCAAGTTCCAAATGAATGGTACAGATTAAGTGAACAATACACCCAGTTATATGAAGATGGAGGAGAATCTAAGGTCAAGATTCAAGTAGCAGCCATTAAGCAATGACAAGGGATTCCAGGTTACGTACAAGTAAATCAGCAGTCACATAAGCACAACAGCAAGACAGGTATTGTACAATGTGTGCAATTTCATGTCCTTGAGCCCCCCCACCACCTGTATGTTGGACATGAACTGTTTGACAAACCAAGCACCTCATTGCCTGACAGGTATACTGCTGTGTCTGAAGTGGTTGGTTCGTTCGGGTTCCCATCTGTATTTACATTTTTTTTTACTGAAATTTAAGCTGAGAAGAAAAGAAAAAAATGGTCTTTTTGGCATGGAGATGGAATTCATGTTAACACAGGTAAATATTTACAAGGTGTGGAGTTATTGTTTATGGCCTGGATTAACACCCCTGGACGTATTGCACATATGTCTGTAATTTACCGATAGTAGCTACTGCGCATGCACAGTAACTATTTTACGTAATCTACGTATCGTTTCGTTATGTATATTGTGTGTATGCAGTCTTTAAGACCGCATATACGCAATCTACATAACAAAACAATACGTAAATTACGTAAAATAGTTACTACGCATGCGTAGTAGCTATTATCGGTAAATTATGCATGTATGTGCAATACCATCAATATAAATCCAATAACATCCAAATTTGCAACAAATACAAGAGTATCTGTAGGGTGACCTCAAAGTCACTGGCCTACTATAAAAAATTCATGTAAGACCAATGAAAAATCTTCTTATTGAATTGATTAATGTAGCAAGGGTGCCCTCGGTTATACATTCTTTGCCAGAACTGAGGGCCAGAACTTGCTATGGCCACAAGTAAGGAAACAGAGCTCCACCCCCACAGTACACTAGGGTTGGGAAGAGTCCTCAGAGAGGAAGTGAGAGCTGCAGTGTCTGAGTGAGAGGCAGAGAGGAGAGCAGGTATGCTTCAGAGTTGCAGAGGAGCTGCTGAGGAGAACGCTGAAAGTGACTTGCCCAGGCAGCAGTCAATTCACTGCAGAGTATATAATCTGAGTGACAGTACATTGCAGGGACTTGATATTGAGCCCACCCATTTGAGGGAGACTGCAGCTGATGGGGAGTTGTTGGGGAGCTGCATGTGAGTAGAGAGAACTACAAGCAAAATCAGGCTAGTGGGATGATATAGCTGTTTTGTTGAGGAGCTGCAGTAGAGAATGTCATCAACACATAGCTAAGTAGTTGCATCTCATTCATTCACTTGTGCTGCATCTACAGTTCTACATAACCGTTATATTACAGTGGGAAGCAAGTAAAGTGAACATTGGGACTTTGTTCACACAGCCTACACAAAACTTTAAGACTTTGGGCCTGATCCAGACCTAGTTAAGTGCTTGAACTTAGTTACTCCTGGGCTAAACCATGATGATTGCAGGGGAGTCATATTTCATCTGTTGCAAACAGTATTAGAGTTTAGAGGTGATGTTTCCTATCCCAAGTCTAAATAACAGTGTGATAGTAAAAGAACCAAGGGCCCCATAGGGCCACAGGGACATAAGCTGCAGGCATGGGCCTGCTTAGACAGGGTTAAAAAGTTTAGAGTGGGCTTAGTTAGGTAGTAGGGGGTGGGTGATATAGGTTTTATAAGGGGCAAGAACAGGATATGAGGTCTCTTCCAAAGAAAATTTTCTCCTGGGAAGGCTGAGTATAGTGTTGATTTATACTGTCTTTTATACTGTCTTTTATCTTTGTCTTTCTCTCCATTTTCACTCTCTGTCTGTGCTTTTCCTCTGTCTCCTTCCCTTCTATTCATTTCCCTTTATTTCCCTTCTCTTTATAGCGTTGCGCCTGCCGTTAGTCTTTTCTCCCATTTTTATTCCCTCTGCCCCCTTGTTTTCTCTCCTTACCTTTTCCGTTTGCCTTCTGTTACCATGCCGCGGCCGGTCCGTTCTCTCCGTAGAGGAGCCGCTGGGTCCGTCACGCATTCACACTTTCGGTTTTTGCGGGAAGTCAGGAAGAAGGGAAAATGGCCGCCGCTGGAGCTGACACGTGGACTGAAGGTAGGGAGGTGAATGTGAGAGATAGGGGGAGGGTACTGGGTTGCTGCAGGTGGGTGCTGGGCCTTCTTTACAGGATAGGGAAGAGGAGATGGAGGTAGGGACGCAGGGTCAGCTAGCTGGGGAGGAGTTTAGGGATAGTTCTCCTAGGGATCTCCAGGACAGAGTAGGGACAGGCAAGCTGCAGCCAGGGTTGACAAAGGTAAGTGGAGGAAGGCACAGTTGAGGGGTTTAGAGCAGGGTAGTGAGAACAGACCCCAATCTTTAGTTTCATATGCTTGTTCAGTGGCTTCTAGTTGCTCATCCTCGGCTTCAGCGCTGCAAAGAGGCTTGTCAGTGGGTTCCAGGAGGTCAGGAGGGTGCTCGCTTAGGAACAAATCTAGCCGTTCTCAGTCGGTGCAGCAGGGTCCACAATGGTTTTGTCCCCTGGGATGGTTTACATCGCAGGAGTGGGCTCCTGTTGGTTGTCCTGGCACTTGTCAATTTTCCGTTGCCTGGATGCCAGTTATGGCACCCCCTTCTGGGGCAGGTACGGCTTTTCCTATGGTGTCAGCAGGTCCCGCTGCGCAGCAGGCATTTGGAAGTCAGCAAGCTCAAGGATCAGGGCTAGCGGTTCTGGCCGGTGTTTTGGTTCCTAACATCTCTGTTTCTCCAGGTCTTTCCAGCTCTGCAAACAGGCGTGAATGCGGAAGCCAAAACCAGGCTGACGAGGTCATCCAGCCATCTTCCACCGCTGTGTATGATATGGCAGGGCGTCAGGATGTCAAGTTACCGGGGACTTCGACTTCGGCTGTTGTCTCAGGTGATACTCTCAAGACTGGTGAGTTGCCGGCTCCCTGTCCAGATCATTCCCCTTCTGTGTCAGATGGTATGTCATCAGTAGGGTCGCAGAATTTTTAAATTAAGACTAGCAAGGTTATGAAGCTTTTGTGTAAATCCCTAGGAATTAGGGGGGTGGGAAAGGCCAGTAATGGGCAGTCTGCGGTTCAGGTTAAGCAAGCGGCTAGGGCTAGATCTCAGACAATGATATGCCCGAATACTGCGATTTTCTGGGAGGTTAGGCCCTCTGTCAAGGATAGGATAAAGAAAGGAAAATTTGTGGACATGTTCACAGTTACGGAAGAGGCTAGAAAAGGTTTGACTGCAGCTTCAGAAAAAGGGGGAGTGGGTGCAGATGTGTATTGCACTTTTCAAAAAATGGCTAGAAGGGTTATGTGTTTTTTCGGCATGTTATCTAGATTTTAAGCCAGGGGAACACAGAACCATTTCAGTCAGCTCAGTGGGGTCCTAACCTCCAACCCTTTCGGAAGGCCCCCTCACAAATTAGGGGAGGGGGGTTTACGTTGGGCAAAGGAAAGTGTTTTGGATACATTTAAAGGAAAGTGTTTTGGATACAATTCTAGGTGCACCAGAGGGTCAGCTTGCAAATACTGGCACACATGTATCTGTTGTGGTGGGGGGCACCTGGCACGCGAATGTCGCCCCCAGCTCCCAGGTGCTGGGCCTGGACAGTCGGATCCCAGGGCTCCTCAGCAAAGCCCACTCACCCGTTAGCTTATTTGCTATGTCTAAGTGGTTAGAGGTTTACCCCTTAAGGGAGGTTGCTCAGTTATTGACAGATGGTTTTATGTTTGGTTTTAAGTTACCTATTGTTGGGGAGGTTTGTTCAGTTTGCCCACGCAACCTTAAGTCAGCGGCGCAATTCCCTAAGGTTTTTGAGCAAAAAGTCATGGACGAGGTCCGAAAGGGTAGGATTGCCGGCCCTTTTCCGGACCCGCCCATTGAGCACTTGGTGGTATCACCGGTAGTTGTGGTACCAAAGAAGGTTCCTGGTAAATTCAGACTAATTCAGCATCTTTCAATACCAGAGGGTGGCTCGGTTAACGATGCCATTAACCCGGGTGAATGCAGGGTGGTGTATCAGTCTTTCGAGGAGCTGGGGATGTTTCGCTCTTGTGGGGAAGGGGTCCTTATGGCCGAGCTGGACATTGAGTCAGCTTTCAGATTGCTCCTGCTGCATCCGGATTCCTTTCGCTTTATTGGATTCAGGATGCCGCAGGGCTTTTTTGTAGATTGTTGCCTTCCTATGGGGTGTGCCATTTCCTGTGCTCCTGAGCACTGCTAGATTTTAAGTTTACAAATATTTCATAAACCCTGAAACAGACCAATCCACAGGTTACATTTTGAAGTACAGCATTTCCATACCCTAAACCCTATTTTAACTGTGACGCTCCAACCCCACGTAAAATAGGGCACGTGAGTAATGAAAGATCTTAAGTAAGTGCATCACAAAGCCCTTACTGAACAATTTATATATCTCCCTTCACCCACCATGTGAGCATGCTGAACACATGGCGGTTCATCACCCCTCACCATCATAAAAAAGACTTACACTGTATAATCCATGCAACCGCCATGTTCACACATGTGCAGAACGCTAGCATGGAGTACTTACGCATTTGGAATGTGTAAATTGACACTTTTTCTTAATTCCGGACCATTATGTCTTATGAACTTGTTTAATTGGCTTAAAAATATATATATATAATTTGCAAAAACAATTTAAATCTAAAAGGACATTAAATGGCTTGTTTATCATTTACAGTAATGAACCATATGCGATTTATGGCAGAGGAAAATTAAACTCCAGGGTAATTGAGGTTGATATAAAGAGGAAAAAGATTGCACAGATCATTACCTTCAATTGATTTTTAGACAGGTAAGATATTATACACCACATAAATCTTTTACATTAAAAATACATTTTAATATGTTATACATTGCATTGGACACCTTCAATTATTTGCCTAAAGTTTACATAATAAGGGAGTTGTATATTTTATTGGTATTTTAAAATGTTGCTTGTCAGAAATAATAATAATAATAATAATAATGATGATGATGATGATGATGATGATTGATTATTATTATTATTATGTTTTGTGAATCCTATAACTGTGGTTGTGTTAAACTTTTTTATGTGACAGACTAACTTTTTGTAAATCAGGCAATACTTTTGTTCAAATATAATTTATAAATTTAGGCCATATTCAGACCTCAGAGTCTTAATTACCTTCGGTGCGAGTCAAACTGTGTCTTCTTTTCCACACTGCACTTCTTCAGAGGTACATGATAATCTGTGATAATCAGACAGAGCACTTTTCAACCCAGAATTAGTTTTGACAGAGGTGAGTTAAAAAGTGGACATTTCCTGTAAGTCAATTTACAGTGTCTGTGTTTATTTTTATGTACCCATACTAACTTTCTTTAGTTTCTGTGCAATTAAGTCACAAAAAAATGCAGGTAGCAACTGATTGTTGGAAACCTGCTTTAAAAAAAAGGAGTAGTCTTAAGGCCAAATTTACTAAGCTGCAGGTTTGGAAAAGTGAAGATGTTGCCTATAGCAACCATTCATATTCTAGCTCTCACTTTCTTTTTATATAATAGAGAATGTCAGCTAAAATCTGATTGGTTGCTATGGGCAACATCTCCACGTTTCCAAACCCTCGGCTTAGTAAATCTGGTCCTTAGAATTGTACAGGTCTGGCTAATATGACCCAGCACAATCTTTTGCTCTTGGATGCATGCACACAGATATCTGGATCTACAAAATATTATCAATAAACTTGTTACATGCATAGAAACTGGTGAAAGGGAAAAGACATGGGGGTAGATCCAGAACTACGTTTGCCGTACGTTTATTCGCATAGCGTATTTTCGTGTGTGTACCTTCTATACACTCCCCTTGGCACACCCCTTGAATGTACGTATTTTGTCAACCCTACCTTAACTTTTGGCAACGTAACCGCAGTGATCCGCTCATGTACGTATGGGCAACACTTATTTACGCAGCTAAGCACGCCCATACTGTACACTTTAAATACAAACCCCCGCCTACTTAACCTGTTTCAGATGTATTTTGGAATCACGTAAAATTTGCACTCCCACACGTAAGTATTTACGTGACACATACGTGAATGGCCCATACGTTCACAATTACGCTACGTTACTGAGTGTATTTTCTATGGTGCGCATGCGCAGTACTTTCCAAAAGGCAATTTTACGTCTCCACCACGCGTAAATTCGCTCACAAGCGTTGTTCTAGATCAGGCCCATGTATTTTAATTTTCTAAATTGCATTATAAAATCAGACTATTAACAATTAAGGATACATTCAGGTCACATAATCTTTACATTTTATATTCATACAGGACCGTGTTAACACTTAGGAAAGCTTTAATAAGGTGCGGATAAACATGTATCTGCACCTAACTTAAAGCTCCCTCCCACAGCACCTCCCCTTTTTTTTAAGAATCTAGGGCACTGAAGAGTGCTGTAGGGCTTCCCTTACTTCCTGTTCATATTTTACCTCTTTAGAAGGAGCATATGAATGGTGTTTCCTCTACCCCGCCCTCCCCGGCTTGTTACCATACCTCCCCCCTCACACTCTTCTTAAAAGCTCCCACAAGCTGCCGTGGCATGCCTCTTACTAATTCGGAAGCTTTAAAGACCCCATGAACCCTAAATGGTATGTAGATTGTGTAAATTACCTAATACACAATTATTTTCTTAAAAGACTGTACCTCAGAAACAGATGCTTCTTAAGTGTGAATACGTTCCATAGATCTCTCTTACTGATTCCAAATAAACACAATGATCCTGATTCAGAGATTGAGAATAAAAGAGAAAAGTTCCTCCTGGGCAAAACCATGTTGATCTCAGGGGGAGTCCAGTTAATAGTATTCTTTGCATGCAGGGATACATCTAGCTATTTAGACCTGGGCGGGGAAGCGCCACCTCTAAACCCTAATTTTGTTTGCATCAGATGAAATTTGACTCCTCCGGTGTAACCTTCATCTCTTATTTTCAGTCTCTGAATCAGGTCCAATTCATTTATGTTTTCACTTTGTTTTCACTTCAAATGTTTACCTACTTTTTGTAGGGTGAAAGCTCTCCAGAAAAGTTCAGCAATGTTGTTTATATCAATATGTGTCCATTTTCTCATAGAGCACAAATGTATTCAGCAACAACAAACAAGACTGAAGTCATAGTTTTTGTTTTTTCTGGTCTAACTGAGAATGAAGAACTTGCCATCTTTCTTTTCATACTCTTCTTACACGTTTATATGATAACCCTTTTGGCAAATGCTGGCATGATGGCTATAATCCATAACACTACAGGTCTCCACACCCCGATGTACTACTTTCTGAGCTACCTCTCTTTGGTGGACATTTTATACTCCTCAGTTATTACTCCTAGGATGCTCTCTGACCTTATTTCAGTGAGTAAAACAATCTCATTTAATAGTTGCGCCATACAATTTTACTTTTTTGCTGCACTGGGATCTGTTGAGGCTCTTCTTCTCTCTAGCATGTCATATGACAGGTATGTGGCCATCTGCTACCCACTGCACTATGTGTCTCTCATGACTAAGAAGAAATATTTCTCTCTCGTATGCTTTGCTTTCACCATTGGTTTTCTGCAGTCATCTGTACAGACCAGCTGTGTTTTCACACTCCAGTTCTGTCGGTCAAACCGCATAGACCACTTCTATTGTCACCCTCCTTCACAGATTGTCCTGTCCTGCTCTGACACTTTTGCCTGTGATATGATAACTGTTTACTTTGTAGGTCATTATTTCTTCCATCTTAAGAATTAAATCTAGCAAGGGTCGGCATAAAGCCTTCAGCACATGCTCTTCACATCTCATGTGTGTCTGCATCTTCTTTGGGACAGTCATGTCTACTTTTTTGCATTCTCCATCCAGTGACTTTGACAAACAGGACAAGGTTGCATCTGTCCTTTATTCTGTAGTAACTCCAATGCTGAATCCACTAATTTACAGCAAGGTATGGGTAATTTATGGCAAGGTATACATAACAGCAGATGAAGAACTCTTCCACGATATATTCACGAAAGGTGTAAGATGCAGTAGCGCTTTTCATGCAGCAAGTGGCGTTTTTATAAAACTATGCTATGGCTGCATGAGAAGCTGAATTGAAGAAAATGTTATCCTCTTCCCATTGCAGTGAGAGGCAAGTTTAAAGTGACTTACACCAAGTATTAGCGTATGCACAATACATAAAGCATGGGAAATCATGAAGTTTAAAGTCATTCATCCTGTTATGGACAGCTAAAACAGTGCTGAAAGTAACTACCAGCATTACTACCCTTATACTTGCTGAAAGGCATAGGATTTACAGACGTCTCTCAGTCTGTAACTTATAGTAACATCAGATAATGGGCCAGATCCTTAACTATGTCTATCTTCCACATACGGCCGTAAATTTACATTAGGTATATTATTACGCATGCATAGTAACTAACTTATGTAGACTAGATATCGTTTCAATACGTAGATTGCGTATATAGATATAGATCGTGTATATATACACACATACAAAATGGAGGTTGCTCAGATCAATTTATAAGGTATTATGAAAGGTAATATGGAACAGGTGCTGTAAGGTAAGGGGAGTTTACACAAATACACAAAAAGACATCCCAGCACTCTTGCAATTACCCATCCACAAATCATAACTATCTATCTATGATTATATACCTAGTACACAGAGGTTTATTTATTTATTGGTATATTCTCATTTATTTGTTGGTATATTCATTACACGGAGGCTGTTTCATTTCATAGATTTTTTTTTTATTATTCAAGCATATTAACCTTTAAAGTTTCACCATAATTCACAAGGTTACTAGTAAGTCATAATTTTTTAGAATTCATTTTGGTAGAGATTTATCACTTCTAGCACCCACAATACCCCATTTTCATTTTTTATTATAGTTTATAACACAAAGTGGTCCATGTTTTGGTATTAACGGGCAGCTGTTTTGAAGTTTTCTTTGCGCCCTTACGACCTGATTCACACTAAAGAGCGCATTAGGTTCTTAAATTTACGTAACTAATAGCTAGGCAACTCCCTCGGCACGCCCCCGGTTTTCAGGTTCTTAAGTGACTTACGAGTGCCATAAAGCTCCCTTAACTGTAGGTTCGCATTTTTGTGCGTAGGGCATCTAATTACGAACGTGTCTACATAACCAAGCCTCCTTTTGGTAATTTAAATGCCTCCCTCCACCCAATCTTCGTATCTGCCGTGTTAATTATTCATGGCACACCCCTTTCGGCGTAAGTTACTGCAACCCTAGAGACTTTACGTACGTGCTGTTCAATCACGGAATTTGTATTCCCAAATCTAACGTAAATAGAGTATAAACGTTACTACGCATGCGCAGTATAACCCTTCTTAAAAATACACATCTAAAAACACACAAATTCTTCATTGTGAATCAGATCCTTAGTGTGCATTTCTTATTCCTATAGTACACTGTTGTGTACTGTGAGTGCCTGAATTCCATCTCTGTGCCAAAAAGACCCCTTTTTTCTCTTTCTTTATTTTTCCACCTTAATTTCAGTTTAAATTCTGTTCTAGCACCTCAGTTTGTTTTGGATGTTCTCCGTCAGCCTCTGCAGTCTCTCTTGTCTGCACTCTGGGTTAAACAGCTGTATCCTTTATCAGGCAGTGATATAGCACAGTTCTGGCAGCAGGTGAACAACACGGGGATAATCCCAGTTTTCCTTCTTCTGCAACTTGAGTGTGCTGACCAGCATGGGCTGGAATAAATCCGTCAGCTCTGTGTTGTATTGCTGTTTATAATTGTCCACTTAGGAAATCCCTGTGCCATCCTTTTTGGGAAATTTGTCTGTTGGTTTTGTCAACTCTGTATGATTGTACCTGGCTAACATGACAAGCCCATAATTTTTCACAGGTGTCGGTGAATCTCTCCATAGGGAACCTTCATGCAGAGTGATGGTTCAAGGCGGTCTATTCAAATTTCTGCATTTTCAATGGGATGGTTTATTATTAATGTCTTAAGGTCGGTTTGCTCTGTCAAATTTCCTTTTTCAATGAAAATTTTTATAGTCTTCTCCATTACTCTGCTTTGGAAGTTCTTATCAATTACTGTAGCCATAATGAGCACAGGCTCTACTGTTACGGCCATCGCTACATCCCTTTGTTGCATCATCTCTCCCTGGATGGTCTATCTGAGTTTGCCCTCCTGTGTGAGGTACATCCATAGCCCACACAGGAGGGGCCACAGTACATATTCTTCATGTTATTCTTCCGAGTGTCACGGCTCCTGGTGATTCATACCGAATTTAATGCCAGGGCACCATGCCAAGGGTGAAGTGCATGCTGTCACTTATGGTACTATAAGGCAAAGCATGACATGCTAAACATGGGCATGCTGTGCCTTATAGTGCTATATGCAGCAGCATGCTTAGGGTTAATAGCATGCCGCACTATACATTTTTTTATGATAAATGACTTTTTTAACATTTTTTAAATAACCGTAGACATGGGGTGCTGCAATTTTTAATGGTAAATAGCCATGGTTTTAAGCACAAAATTGCAGTAAACATCCCTTAGTAAATACAGCATTTTTTTTTAAATAGCCAGAAAATCGCGGTGATGGCTAGCAATTTATATTCAACACCAAAATTGCCCCTTAGTAAATCCGGCTCTTAGAATTATTAGTCCTCAAGTTTGTTTCTATTCTCTTAATCCCTAGTATCCTTTTAATTGCACTGGTTTTATTTTGGTGCATCTTCTTAAATTGAGTGTGCTCAAATCAATTTATAAGTTAATATACAGCAGGTGCTGTGGATGATGCGGTGGGGCATCAGGATGTCAAATTGCCGGGGACTTTGACTTCGGCTGTTGTCTCAGGTGATCCTCTCAAGACTGGTGAGTTGCCGGATCCCGGCCCAGATCATTCCCCTTCTGTGTCAGATGGTATGTCGTCAGTAGGGTCGCAGGATTCTCAAATTAAGACTAGCAAGGTGATGAAGCTGTTGCGTAAATCCCTGGGAATTAAGAGTGCGAGTAAGGCCAGTAAGGGGCAGCCGGAGACTCGGGTTAAGCAAGCGCGGCTAGGGCTAGGTCTCAGACAATGATATGCCCGAATACTGCGATTTTCTGGGAGGTTAGGCCCTCAGTCAAGGATAGGATAAAGAAGGGAAAATTTGTGGACATGTTCACAGTTACGGAAGAGACTAGGAAAGGTTTGACCGCAGCTTCAGAAAAAGGGGGAGTGCGCACAGATGTGTATCACACTTTTAAAAAATGGCTAGAGGGGTTTTGTGTTTTTTTGGCATGTTATCTAGATTTTCATCCGGGGGAACACAACTATTTGGTGTTATTGCCATTTGATTTAGGACATGCATGCCAACTTTAGGGGCCCAGTTTAGAGGGCGTATGATGACGCCTTTCGGAAAAAGCAGGAAGGCCTTCCAAATATAGAATTTGGTATTAAAGATTTGGAGGTCTGGACTAAGGTTACTCAGTCAGCTCAATGGGGTCCTGACCCCCAACCCTTTCGGAAAGCCCCCTCAAAAATTAGGGTAGGGGGGTTTACATTGGGGAAAGGAAAGCGTTTTGTTTACAACAATTCTAGATGCACCAGTGTCATCTTGCAAATACAGACATGCATGTATCCGCTGTGGCATGGGGGCACCCGGCACGCGATTGTCGCCCCCAGATCCCAGGCGCTGGGCACGGGCAGTAAGGTCCCAGGGCCCCTCAGCAAACCCCACTCACCCGTTAACTTAGCTGCTATGTCTAAGTGGTTAGAGGTTTACCCCTTAAGGGAGGTTGCCCAGTTACTGACAGATGGTTTTATGATTGGTTTTAAGTTACCTATTGTTGGGGAGGTTTACTCAGTTTGCCCGCACAACCTTAAGTCAGCAGCACAGTTCCCTGAGGTTTTGGAGCAAAATGTCATGGACGAGGTCCGAAAGGGTAGAATTGCTGACCCTTTTCCGGACCCGCCCATTGAGCGTTTGGTGGTATCACCGGTAGGTGTGGTACCAAAGAAGGTTCCTTGTAAATTCAGACTGATTCAGCATCTTTCATTTCCGGAGGGTGGCTCGGTTAATGATGCCATCAACCCGGGCGAATGCAGGGTGGTGTATCAGTCTTTCGAGGCACTGGGGATGTTTCGCTCTTGTGGGGAAGGGGCCCTTATGACCAAGCTGGAGATTGAGTCAGCTTTTAGATTGCTCCCGCTGCATCCAGATTCCTTTCGCTGTATGGGATTCAGGATGCCACAGGGCTTTTTTGTAGATTGTTGCCTTCCTATGGGGTGTGCCATTTCCTGTGCCTACTTCTAAAAATTTAGCACATTTCTACATTGGTGCGCTCAGGTAGGCGTGCAGCATGATTGCATTGCGCACTATCTGGATGATTTTCTTTTCATTGGTCCTGTCGATTCGGATTTATGTGCTCAGGTTCTCTTCTCTGCGAAGGCTCTTTTCCATCAATTTGGGGTCCCGGTGGCGGCGGACAAAACGGAAGGTCCTACCAATTGCTTAACATATTTGGGGATCGAAATAGATACATTCGGCAGTTTGTGTCGGTGCTGCGTCTGCGTGAAATTTTGGTAGATCTCCTGGGCCGTAGGAAGGCGATCCTCAAAAAAAGTTCAATCCCTACTGGGTCTTTTGAGCTTTGCTTGCAGAGTTATCCCAATGGGGAGCGCAGCACGGCGGGTGTTCGTTTATCCCATCATTTTGTAACACTTTCATGTGAGGCGCGGGATGAGATGGCGATATGGATCAATTTTTGGTCCAATTTCAATGGGACCCGCATATGGTAGCTGCCAGGGGTGTCAAATTTAGAATTACAACTTTACACCGACACGGCAGGATCAACTGGATTTGGGGCTTATTTCCAGGGGAAATGGTGCGCGGCACCATGGCCTCGGGAATGGAGTCAGTCGGGGCTCACTGCTTGGTGCTGCTGGAGCTATTGTCGCCATGGAGCTTTGGGCACCTGAGGTTCAGGACCGGAGCATTTTAATCTGGTGCGACAACCTGGGGGTGGTACAGGCCATCAACTCGCAGCGGGCCTCGTCACCTCTGTTTAGGTTTTAATATCACGTTGAGAGCTAAGCATGTCCCGGGGGTGGAAAACAAAATTGCGGATGCCTAGTCTCGTTTTGAGTGGTCGAGGTTCAGGGAACTGGCGCCGTGGGCCGAGGATGAGGGTTTGTCATGTCCTTTACATCTTTGGCAGATCTTGAGTCTGGCCTAAAACATCTGGCGAACAGTTCCCTTGCCCCGGCAACTTTGCGAGTTTACAGACGGGCTTGGTCTGAATGGGTCCAGTACAAGACGCAGAAGGAAAAGAGTGGTAAGTCTGATACAGACATGCTTTTGGATTGGATGTTACAGGAATTCCACAGGGGTAGGTCAAAGGTAGGTATGGTTGCCCTTTTAGAAGGTTTAGTACATTTTGCAGTGGTAAAACAGAGGAGGGCTTTTACAAAGCACCCAATGGTTAAGAAGGTTATGAAAGAGTGGTCTCGGATACAGCCAGCTTTTGAGGACACTAGACAGCCAATTGACACCGGCACCTTAAGACGGCTGGTGGATATTTTACCAGATGTCACTTCCTGGGAATTTGAGACTCTTCTATTTCAGGTGGCATTTTCTTGGGCCTTTTTCGGGGCATTTAGGATTAGTGAGTTGGTAGCATCCGGTAAAAGTGCGACCAACTCTGGGATGCTGGCAAAAAATGTTATTGTTAGGGGTAATAGTGTTGCATGTAAGGTACATAGGTCGAAGACCGGTCAGCTCGGGAGAGGCCATTGGATTTTCATGTCACCTTGCCCTGATGCAAATTTTGCCCGTTCCCCTTGCTGCTCAGTTTCTGACTTTGGATTTTACACTGGGTGCTAACTGGTTGTGTCACAAAAAAGGGGATCCTTTAACTAAGTTCCAATTTGGTTTTGTATTCAAACATTGTCTTAAGGCCCTGGGATTAGACCCTGCTTTTTATGGGACCCATTCTTTCCACATTGGGGCAGCTACATTCGCAGCCCTAGAGGGACTCCTTCTCCTGATGCCATAAGAGGGACTCCTTCTCCTGATGCCATAAAGGTGCTAGGGCGGTGGAAATCGGGGGCATTAAAAAATATGTTCATGTTGACAAGGTAGGAGAGGTTTGATGCTTTTTCAATGATATTTTGACATGTATGTTGGAGAGGCATTCAAGCCCGGGCGCACCTAGGATTATCTGCTTGCCTTCGGGGGGCACGACGGGTTTTTCTCCCTGTAATCCTCCCAGCCTGGACCCATGATCAGCTATTTGTGTCCTGGATGTTTACAGGAGTTGTTCCACACACGTACGGATGGGCAACGCGGACTTACACAGCTAAGCACGCCCATACTGTACACATTACATAAAAACCCCCTCGCCTTCGGGGGGCACGACGGGTTTTTCTCCCTGTAATCCTCCCAGCCTGGACCCATGATCAGCTATTTGTGTCCTGGATGTTTACAGGAGTTGTTCCACCTCGTTAGGAGGGCTCGGGGCCGGGTGCTTTTTCTGTGTTTAGGTTACCCTCCCCTCATTTCCTAATATAATAATATTTTTTTTCTATATTTTTCTATATATATATATTTAAAAAAATAAAATAAATAGTTTTTTCAATAGTTGGGGTTTAGGCATAGGTTTAACTAGTTCTTTGTAGGTGCTTAATTTGTGTTGGGGTTTTGCTTCTTTCCTAGGTTGTGAAGTTGGCCTTAGAAGAGCTTGGATCATTGCCCATTCTTTTGCCTTTTGGGGAGGGCAAGAGATCGAGAAAAAGAGTGTCCCCAATGGGGAACTGGGCAGTTTGGTCATATATCATGCCACGTATAAATTGGAAGTTGGCTAGGGATGTATTAAAAATATGCGGCCGGAGTTTTCCGATATGTTCTACTGCGCAGTAATACTTGTTGCAACGTAAATTGCGTATACGCGGTCTTGAGAATGTGTAAATGACCTACTACACAATTAATTTCTTAAAAGACTGTACCTAAGAAACAAATGCTTCTTAAGTGTGAATACGTTCCATAGATCTCTCATACTGATCCCAAATAAACACAATGGTCCTGAGTCAGAGATTGAGAATAAAAGAGGAAAGTTCCTGGGCAAAACCATGTCGATCTCAGGGGGAGTCCAGTTAATAGTATTCTTTGCATGCAGGGATACATCTAGCTATTTAGACCTGGGCGGGGAAGCGCCACCTCTAAACCCTAATTTTGTTTGCATCAGATGAAATTTGACTCCTCCGGTGTAACCTTCATCTCTTATTTTCAGTCTCTGAATCAGGTCCAATTCATTTATGTTTTCACTTTGTTTTCACTTCAAATGTTTACCTACTTTTTGTAGGGTGAAAGCTCTCCAGAAAAGTTCAGCAATGTTGTTTATATCAACATGTGCCCATTTTCTCATAGAGCACAAATGTATTCAGCAACAACAAACAAGACTCAAGTCATAGTTTTTGTTTTTTCTGGTCTAACTGAGAATGAAGATCTTGCCACCTTCCTCTTCATACTCATCTTTCATGTTTATATGATAACCCTATTGGCAAATTTTGGCATGATGTCTCTAGTCCATTACTCAGCAGGTCTCCACACCCCGATGTACTACTATCTGAGCTACCTCTCTCTGGCGGACATTTTATACTCCTCAGTTGTTACTCCTAAAATGCTCTCTGACCTTATTTCAGTGAGCAAGACAATCTCATTTAATAGTTGTGCCATACTCTTTTGCTGCACTGGGATCTATTGAGGCTCTTCTTCTCTCTAGCATGTCATATGACAGGTATATGGCCATCTGCCACCCACTGCACCATGTGTCTCTAATGACTAAGAAGAAATGTTTCTCTCTTGTATGCTCTGCTTTCACCATTGGTTTTCTGCAGTCATCTGTACAGACCAGCTGTGTTTTCACACTCCAGTTCTGTCGGTCAAACCGCATAGACCACTTCTATTGTCACACTCCTTCATTACTCAGATTGTCCTGCTCTGACACTTTTGCCTGTGATATGATAACTGTTTACTTTGTAGGTACTTGTGGTATGGGTTCAGTGATGATAATCCTGGTCTCATACCTGCTCATTATTTCTTCCATCTTCAGAATTAAATCTAACAAGGGTCGGCATAAAGCCTTCAGCACATGCTCTTCACATCTCATGTGTGTCTGCATCTTCTTTGGGACCGTCATGTCCACTTTTTTGCATTCTCCATCCAGTGACTTTGACAAACAGGACAAGGTTGCATCTGTCCTTTATTCTGTAGTAACTCCAATGCTGAATCCACTCATTTACAGCCTGAGGAACCAAGAGGTCAAGAGGGTCCTTAGAAAAGCAATACTCTTTACAAAAAAACCATCATGGCAAGGTATACATAACTTTAGATGAAGAGCTCTTCCACGATATATTCGCGAAAGGTGTAAGGAGGATGCAGTAGCGCTTTTCATGCAGCAGGTGGCGTTTTTATAAAACTATGCTGTGGCTGCATGAGAAGCTGAATTGAAGAAAATGTTATCCTCTTCCCATTGCAGTTAGAGGCAAGTTTAAAGTGACTTACACCAAGTATTAGCGTATGCATAATACATAAAGCATGGGAAATCATGAAGTTTGAAGTCATTCAACCTGTTATGGATAGCTAAAACAGTGCTGAAAGTAAATACCAGCATTACTACCCTTGCTGACAGGCATAGGATTTACAGACGTCTCTCAGTCTGTAACTTATAGTAACATCAGATAATGGGCCAGATCCTTAACTATGTCTATCTTCCACATACGGCCGTAAATTTACATTAGGTATATTATTACGCATGCATAGTAACTAACTTATGTAGACTAGATATCGTTTCAATACGTAGATTGCGTATATAGATATAGATCGTGTATATATACACACATACAAAATGGAGGTTGCTCAGATCAATTTATAAGGTATTATGAAAGGTAATATGGAACAGGTGCTGTAAGGTAAGGGGAGTTTACACAAATACACAAAAAGACATCCCAGCACTCTTGCAATTACCCATCCACAAATCATAACTATCTATCTATGATTATATACCTAGTACACAGAGGTTTATTTATTTATTGGTATATTCTTATTTATTTGTTGGTTTATTCATTACACAGAGGCTGTTTCATTTCATAGATTTTTTTTATTATTGAAGCATATTAACCTTTAAAGTTTCAACATAATTCACAAGGTTACTAGTAAGTCATTATTTTTTAGAATTCATTTTGGTAGAGATTTATCACTTCTAGCACCCACAATACCACATTTTCATTTTTTATTATAGTTTTTAACACAAAGTGGTCCATGTTTGGTATTAGCTGTTTTGAAGTTTTCTTTGCAAAGTTTTCCTTGCGCCCTTATGACCTGATTCACACTAAAGAGTGCGTTAGGTTCTTAAATATACGTAACTAATAGCTAGGCAACTCCCTTGGCACGCCCCTGGTTTTCAGGTTCTTAAGTGACTTACAAGTGCCATAAAGCTCCCTTAAGTGTAGGTTTGCATTTTTGTGCGTAGGGCATCTAATTACGAACGTGTCTACATAACCACGCCTCCTTTTGGTAATTTAAATGCCTCCCTCCACCCAATCTTCGTATCTGCCGTGTTAATTATTCATGGCACACCCCTTTCGGCGTAAGTTACTGCAACCCTAGAGACTTTACGTACGTGCTGTTCAATCACGGAATTTGTATTCCCAAATCTAACGTAAATAGAGTATAAACGTTACTACGCATGCGCAGTATAACCCTTCTTAAAAATACACATCTAAAAACACACAAATTCTTCATTGTGAATCAGATCCTTAGTGTGCATTTCTTATTCCTATAGTACACTGTTGTGTACTGTGAGTGCCTGAATTCCATATCTGTGACAAAAAGACCCCTTTTTTCTCTTTATTTATTTTTCCACCTTAATTTCAGTTTAAATTCTGTGCTAGCACCTCAGTTTGTTTTGGATGTTCTCCGTCAGCCTATGCAGTCTCTCTTATCTGCACTTGTCTGGTTAAACAGCTGTATCATTCATCAGGCAGTGATACAGCACAGTTCTGGCAGCAGGTGAACAACACGGGGATAATCCCAGTTCTCCTTCTTCTGCAACTTGAGTGTGCTGACCAGCATGGGCTGGAATAAATCCATCAGCTCTGTGTTGTATTGCTGTTTATAATTGTCCACTAAGGAAATCCCTGTGCCATCCTTTTTGGGAAATTTGTCTGTTGGCTTTGTCAACTCTGTATGATTGTCCCTGGCTAACACGACAAGCCCCATAATTTTTCACAGGTGTCGGTGAATTTCTCCATGGGGAACCTTCATGCTGAGTGATGGTTCAAGGCGGTCTATTCAAATTTCTGCATTTTCAATGCAATATTGTTTCTGGGATGGTTTATTATTAATGTCTTTAGGTCAGTTTACACTGTCAAATTTCCTTTTTCAATTAAAATTTTTATAGTCTTCTCCATTACTCTGCTTTGGAAGTTCTTATCAATTACTGTAGCCATAATGAGCACAGGCTCTTACGGCCATCCCATCGCTACATCCCTTTGTTGCATCATCTCTCCCTGGATGGTCTATCTGAGTTTGCCCTCCTGTGTGAGGTACATCCATAGCCCACACAGGAGGGGACACAGTACATATTCTGCATGTTGTTCTTCCGAGTGTCACGGCTCCTGGTGATTCACACCGAATTTAATGCCAGGGCACCATGCCAAGAGTGAAGTGCATGCTGTCACTTATGGTACTATAAGGCAAAGCATGACATGCTAAACATGGGCATGCTGTGCCTTATAGTGCTATATGCAGCAGCATGCTTAGGGTTAATAGCATGCCGCACTATACATTTTTTTATGATAAATGACTTTTTTAACATTTTTTAAATAACCGTAGACATGGGGTGCTGCAATTTTTAATGGTAAATAGCCATGGTTTTAAGCACAAAATTGCAGTAAACATCCCTTAGTAAATACAGCATTTTTTTTTAAATAGCCAGAAAATCGCGGTGATGGCTAGCAATTTATATTCAACACCAAAATTGCCCCTTAGTAAATCCGGCTCTTAGAATTATTAGTCCTCAAATTCGTTTCTATTCTCTTAATCCCTAGTATCCTTTTAATTGCACTGGTTTTATTTTGGTGCATCTTCTTAAATTGAGTGTGCTCAAATCAATTTATAAGTTAATATACAGCAGGTGCTAGCAAGAATTGAGCAACCTCCATTTTGTGTGTTTGCTTTAAAGCATGTCTGGGATAGCAGCTGAGAGGGGGTGCTGTTTCAGAGTAGCTTATTTTGAAGTCACTCAAATGGCTTTGTAGGCGCAATCAAAATGGCCTATCAGACCAATTTAATCATGGTGCAATACCAACGTTTCAATCACCAGAGTGATTTTCATAAGGGTCATAAACATCACAACATCATAACTTGCTAAAGTGTACAAAAAAGTGGTTTCAAGATAATCATATCTTGAGTGCTGGAATGGCCTGGGAATAGCCCAGACCTTAACCAATTGAAAATATATGGAGCCGACTAAAGAAACTTGTCACACAGAAGCAACATAGAAATAAAACACAATTAATAGAAGCAATAATTAAATCTTGTAATTTAAACCTCTATCTAATCAGGTAGAGGTATACAGTATATGGAAAAAATAAGCGCCTCAAAAATATCAATCTGCTGCTCTTCTCACAATATGCAAAATGGGAACACAGTCTATGTTCCAATATATATATGGTAAAAGAAAAGGGATATATTGTGACTAAGCGCTGACTGAAACTAGCAAGAGGACTCAATAGATATATTAAAGCTTTCTACATTAGCCACAGGAATGGTCTCAAATAAATCACCCTAGGCTGAAAAACTTCAAACAATAGAAATTCCTGGTGCTCATTAGACGATAAGCAAAAAGTAATAGGAGTTAGACTTTCTCCGAACAGTCTGATGTTCATTGGGTGATAAATAGCAAATAGTAGAGATGTAACAATCTCCAACAGTATATTGTTCAGTTCAGAAAACAAATCTCACTTCACATAAACCAACGCGTTTCAACGCTCAAAGGCGTCTTTCTCAAGGTAAATGTTTTCAGAATGAAGTGGCTTTTAAATAACAAAGGACCTCCTACTAGGGGGTACGGTATTGAGGTCATGTTATTGGGCCTGATCCAGACCTACGCTCGGATGCGGTTTTACGGTTTTTTAAGTGTAAAAACTGCCATTTGTACTTACTGCGCATTCGTGGTCTGAAAATCGTAACCGCTTCGTATTACCGATCATGGGGGCGTGCCTGCCATACGAAAGCCGCAACAACGCACCGAGGGCAGGGTGAGGCATTTAAATCGTAGAGTATGGGAGTGCTAAGCGTCGTTAATACGCGATGAACGGCCTTGGGTACGAACACAAAAGTTAGGGTAGGGTTTGGCGAGCGTATGGAAGCTAAACTAGGAACGAGCAAGGGGAGTGCCTATTGCCATGCATTGGTGGTACTTTTGGCGATAATGCACTACGCACATCAGCGTTGGTCTGGACCAGGCCCATTGGGCTGGATCCAGACTTTGTTAAGTGCATGGACCTAGTTACACCTGGGCTAAACCATGTTGAATTCAGAGGGAGCCATGTTAATTGTATACTTTATATGCAGGGATATATCTTTGAATTGCTTACTGCACACAGATACTGACCAGCTTTACTATCACACTGTAATTTAGAGTTGGGATGGGAAACCATCTCATTTCCGCTTTGGACAATGAGATCTTAGTATCTGCTTTTCTCCAATTTCTGGATCTTTTTTCAATGCCTATCATGCTGACCTTAAAGTCCATACTACAGTTATGACTCTCTTTAAAATGGGCTGACACTGAATGGTTGGCGAAGCCCATTTTCACATTCCTACAGGGTTCAGCCCATCTCACTTTCAACGCTCTGCTAGTTTTGCCTTGAATGCTGGAATGGCCTGGGAATAGCCCAGACCTTAACCGATAAATATGGAAAATATATGGAGTAATATTATTCGAAAATATATGGAGCCGACTAAAGAAACTTGTTACACAGAAGCAACCCAGCAATAAAACCCAATTAATAGAAGCAATAATTAAATCTTGGCTTTACATTATAACAGCTGCAGAACTAAAAGACTTGGTTCACTCCATGGGAAGGCGATGTAAGGCCGTACTTAAGAGTAAAGGTTACCCAACTAAGTATTAACTGACATGTGGATATTTTTTGTCTATCTCATTTCTCCTATGTGTTTCATTTTTCTTCTTTATAACTGCTGTTCTTATAAAAAAAATCCTTCTTAAAATGTATTGCATTATATTCTTGATTAAATTATCTTTTCATTGATATATAATTTTATGGTATTACTTCAAAAATAAGTGGTATTATGAGCCATCAAACTTAAAAATACACCTTTCCAAAAAGGTTTCCACAATTTTACCCACTACGGTATTCTTTAATCCTGACACAGACCAATCAACAGGTTACATTTTGGAGTGCAGCACTTCCGTAGCCTGAACCCTAACTTTACTGTTATGCTCCAACCCCACGTAAAATAGGGCTGGTGAGTAATAAAAGATTGTACGTAAGTGTTCACAAAGCCGTTACTGAGCAATTTATATATCTCCTCCCACCCACCATGTGAGCACGCTGAACACATGGCGGTTCATTACCCCTCGCCATTGTAAACACTTGCATGGAGTACTTACGTATTTTGGGCCCGATTCAATTGCCGATGTATTTTTTAAAAGTACATCGGAGTAAAAAATGCTCTGCCTTCGCTCAGACTTCAGCAGTGAAAATACGCCAAATTTGATTATTTTCTAAAATATGCACCCATGCAGCGTTAATTGGGCAGGCTGCGATGAAGAAAATGGAGAGGCTCTGGCAGTCTCCCCCGCTGGCAGCTCATACAGGAGCTTCCTGTATGAGCTGCCGCATCCATTACATAGAGCAGCTGATCAGAAAATTTCTTTTAGCTGCTCTATGTAACGGCCGCAGCTCATACAGGAAGTTCCTGTATGAGGGGAGGTAGAGAGAGAAGGAGAGCACCGCGGAGGAAGACTCAGGTAAGTAAACATGATGGGGGTGGCTATATATGATGTGGGATACTAAGGGGCTGGATACACATGATCTGGATATACATGATGGGAATACTAAGGGGCTGGATTTACATCATGGGGATACTAAGAGGCTGGATATACATGATGTGGGATATTAAGGGGCTGGATATACATGATGTGGATAATAAGGGGTGGATATACATGATGGGGATACTAAGGGGCTGGATACACATGATGGGGATACTAAGGGGCTGGAACTACATGATGGGGATTCTAAGGCACAGAAACAATGGGTGGATATAAGAGGGGGCAGAAAAAATGGATGGACATACGGAGGTGACAGAAATGCTACATGGGCACACAAATAGGCGGCAGAAAGGCTGCATGGGCACACAAAGAGGGAGCAGAAACAATGGATGGATAAAAGAGGGGGCAGAAATAATGGATGGATAAAGAGAGGGGCAAAAACAATGGATGGACACAAAAAGGGGCAGAAACAATAGCTGGACATAAGGAGGGAGCAGAAAGGCTACACGGACACACAAAAAGGGGTTAGAAACAATGAATGGACATGGAGGGGGCAGAAAGACTGGATGGGCACACAAGAAAGGGACAGAATTATTGGAAGGAAACAAACATGGGGCAGAAAAACTGAATTTCTGGTCACATTTTTCTATTATATATCAATAATTTATTACTCTAAAGGAGACTGCTATGAAAATCTGCACCTTTATGAGTGCCAAGGGCGTTAAAAAATCGGTGATTTTTAACGCTACATCACAATTGAATAGGAAAAATATGCTGTCCCTATCTTTTCCATGGGGTTAAAAATATGCGGAGATATTTATTCTTAGCGTTAAAAATACTTCCAAATGAATCAGCGTTAAAAATTCCCAGCCTTATTTCAACAAAATCGGCGTTAAAAATACGCCGGTGGACACATTTTGGCTACTTGAATCGGGCCCTTGGTATGTGTAAATTGGCACTTTTTCTTAATGCTGGATCAGGCCCATTTTGTCTTATGAACTTGTTTGTTCGGCTTCAAAAAAAAACATATCATTTGCAAAAACAATTTAAACAATTTAAATCTAATAGGACACATAATGGCTTGTTTATCATTTACAGTAATGAATCATATGTGATTCATGCTAGAGGAACATTAACCTCCAGGGTATTTGTGGTTGATATAAAGAGGAACAAGATTGCACAGATCATTATCATCAATTGATTTCAGACAGGTAAGATACTATACACCACATAAATCTTTTACATTAAAAAGACATTTTAATATGAGACGCATTGCACTGGACACATTCAATTATTTGCCTAAGGGAGTTGTATATTTTATTGGTATTAAAAAATTTAGCCTGTCAGAAAGTCGTTGCATTAATATTATTATTATGTTTTGTGAATCCTATGATTGTGGTTGTGTTAATTTATAAATCTATAGGTAATATTCAGACATCGGAGTCTTGCTTACCTTCGGTGCGAGTCAAACTATGTCTTCTTTTCCAAACTGCACTTCTTCAGAAGTACGTGGGAATCTGTGCTTATCAGACAGAGCACTTTCCAACCCAGAAATAATGATGACAGAGGGACTGAGGTGAGTCATAAAGTAGACATTTCCTGTAGGTCAATTTACAATGTCTGTGTTTCTTTTTGTGTACCCATACTAACTTTCTTTAGTTTTTGTGCAATTGAGTCACAATAAATCCAGGTAGCAGCTGATTGTTGAAAATCTGCTTTTAAAAAAGGGAGTAGTCTTAAGGCCAGATTTACTAAGCTGCGGGTTTGGAAAATTGAAATTGTTACCCATAGCAACAATCAGATTCTAGCTCTCACTTTCTTTTTACATACTAGAGAATGTCAGCTAAAATCTGATTGGTTGCTATGGGCAACATCTCCACTTTTCCAAACCCGCAGCTTAGTAAATCTACAGATCTGGATAATATGGATTGGCTTTTCAGCCGGACCTACGCCCACCGTATTAACTACGGCGGGCGACGTTCTGGATCAGCCCCAATGTACCTGAGTCAGAGATTGAAAATAAAAGAGGAAAGTTTGATTTCATGGGGATTCAAGTTATTGTATTATTTGCATACAGGAATACATCTTTGCTTTTCCTTCTACACACAGATAGTGACAAGCTTCACTTTACACTGCTATTTAGACCTGGACTGGGAACTCAGCCCAACTCTAATTCTGTTGGCAAAAGGTGATATTTGACTCCAGGGCCAGACTGGCCATCTGGCATTTCTGGCAAATGCCAGATGGGCCGGTGGGTTGCAGGGCCGGTCACAGTGCTACTGAAGAATAAAGTGTGCTGCTGAACGACTGGAATAGTAAGAGTAAAGGTGCTGTGGGGGTTGGAGGGGTGTTACAGCTGCGGCATCCCCATAGCATAGGAACGGGCTGTACTGAAGCCGGATGCTAAACTAAGCTTTAAAAGAAATAAAAAAAATGCTTAGTTTAGCATTCAGATACTGCACAGGACGTTCCTGTGTTGTGCCACGGATCTGATAAGGTCTCACAAGATTAATGACATCATAAATCTAGTGAGACATTTCAGGACTGAGGATGAGCTGGGTGGGAGCTGCTGCACGGGAGCCTGGAGGACAGCGAGGAGGTGAGGACTCAGTAGGAGATGGTGAGCTGCATATTATATGTATGTGTGGTGGACATATTTGTTGTAGTCTCTTCAACTGCAAATAGATATTAAGGTATCAGATCTGTCTGACTAATGACATGGCTAAAGAAAGCAGCAAGTTTAAAAAATCATTTATATTACTTCATTTTTATTTTTATTTAATTTTTTTTTATAAACTTTTGTCAATTTTAATATATATTTAGGACAGGGAGGAGGGGGGTATTATCAGAGAGCTGAAGACTGATAGAGCAAGGCAGAGTGGAAATAAAGTGAACAGAGCAGGGGAGGAGAAAGATGTGAAACAGGACAGAGAAAGGAAGACATGTAAATAAGTATTTGTAGAGCAGAGTACATGTAATAGTGGAGGACAAGTTATGGCCACTGTTAGGCATCTAGTGTATTAAAACAAAAAAATAAGTATATATAAATATATCTGTTTGCATTTTTTACTATATAAGGAATTATATTCAGAGTTTTAAAATAGTAGAGGGAAATTTCACCAGGGCAAAACCATGTCTGGCCATTTATTGTTATTCTATGGATGCAGGGAGAATAAGTATGGGAGTGCTAAGCGTCGTTAATACGCGATGAACGGCCTTGGGTACGAACACAAAAGTTAGGGTAGGGTTTGGCGAGCGTATGGAAGCTAAACTAGGAACGAGCAAGGGGAGTGCCTATTGCCATGCATTGGTGGTACTTTTGGCGATAATGCACTACGCACATCAGCGTTGGTCTGGACCAGGCCCATTGGGCTGGATCCAGACTTTGTTAAGTGCATGGACCTAGTTACACCTGGGCTAAACCATGTTGAATTCAGAGGGAGCCATGTTAATTGTATACTTTATATGCAGGGATATATCTTTGAATTGCTTACTGCACACAGATACTGACCAGCTTTACTATCACACTGTAATTTAGAGTTGGGATGGGAAACATCACCTCTCAACACTAATACTGTTTGCAGCAGATGAAATATGACTCCCCTGAAATGAACATGGTTTAGCCCTGGTGTAACTAAGTTCATGCACTTAACAAGGTCTGGATCCAGGTCATTGTCTCTCCAGGTGAATCTTCTCTAATCCATATACAAAATAGCACATCATAGCAGCAAAAACATATGCATAAATATAAGAATCTTAAAACTTATATAAAACACATAAAATGTAACGTGGAGGCTGTCTGCATAAAATAGAAATATATAAATATACAAACAGATTTAAAACTGTACAGGCAGGTAAAATCCACATGCAGACATGATTATAAGAAACATTTAATATCAAATTCCATATTAAAACCTGGATGTAGTGTATTAAGTCTATAAATCCATCTCATTTCCGCTTTGGACAATGAGATCTTAGTATCTGCTTTTCTCCAATTTCTGGATCTTTTTTCAATGCCTATCATGCTGACCTTAAAGTCCATACTACAGTTATGACTCTCTTTAAAATGGGCTGACACTGAATGGTTGGCGAAGCCCATTTTCACATTCCTACAGGGTTCAGCCCATCTCACTTTCAACGCTCTGCTAGTTTTGCCTTGAATGCTGGAATGGCCTGGGAATAGCCCAGACCTTAACCGATAAATATGGAAAATATATGGAGTAATATTATTCGAAAATATATGGAGCCGACTAAAGAAACTTGTTACACAGAAGCAACCCAGCAATAAAACCCAATTAATAGAAGCAATAATTAAATCTTGGCTTCACATCATAACAGCTGCAGAACTAAAAGACTTTATGGGAAGGCCGTACTTAAGAGTAAAGGTTACCCAACTAAGTATTAACTGACATGTGGATATTTTTGTCTATTTCATTTTTCCTATGTGTTTCATTTTTCTTCTTTATAACTGCTGTTCTTATAAAAAAAATCCTTCTTAAAATGTATTGCATTATATTCTTGATTAAATTATCTTTTCATTGATATATAATTTTCTGGTATTACTTCAAAACTAAGTGGTGTTATCAGCCATCGAACTTAAAAATACACCTTTCCGAAAAGATTTCCACAATTTTGCCCACTACTGTATTCTTTAATCCTGACACAGACCAATCCACAGGGTACATTTTGGAGTACAGCACTTCCGTAGCCTGAACCCTAACTTTACTATTATGCTCCAACCCCATGTAAAATAGGGCTGGTGAGTAATAAAAGATTGTATGTAAGTGTTTACAAAGCCATTACTGAGCAATTTATATATGTCCACCCACCCACCATGTGAGCATGCTGAACACATGGCGGTTCATCACCCCTCGCCATTGTAAACACTTGCATGGAGTACTTACGTATTTTGGGCCCAATTCAATTGCCGATGTATTTTTTAAAAGTACGTTGGAGTTAAAAATGCTCTGCCTTCGCTCAGACTTCAGCAGTGACAGTACGCCAAATTTGATTATTTTCTAAAATATGCACCCATGCAGCGTTAATTGGGCAGGCTGCGATGAAGTTTTCTAAAATATGCACCCATGCAGCGTTAATTGGGCAGGCTGCGATGAAGAAAATGGAGAGGCGCTGGCAGTCTCCCCCGCTGGCAGCTCATACAGGAGCTTCCTGTATGAGCTGCTGCTCCATTACATAGAGCAGCTGATCAGAAAATTTATTTTAGCTGCTCTATGTAACAGCCGCAGCTCATACAGAAAGTTCCTTTATGAGGGGAGGTAGAAAGTGAAGGAGAGCGCCGCGGAGGAAGACTCCGATAAGTAAACATGATGGGGGTGGCTATATATGATGTGGGATACTAAGGGGCTGGATATACATGATGGGGTCTGGATATACCTGATGGGAATACTAAGGGGCTGGATTTATATCATGGGGATACTAAGGGGCTGTATATACATGATGTGGGATACTAAGGGGCTGGATATACATGATGGGGATACTAAGGGGCTGGATTTACATGATGTGGATACTAAGGGGTGGATATAAATGATGGGGATACTAAGGGGCTGGATATACATGATGGGGATACTAAGGGGCTGGATACACATGATGGGGATTCTAAGGCGCAGAAACAATGGGTGGATATAAGAGGGGGCAGGAACAATGAATGGACACAAAAAGGGGGCAGAAAAATGGATGGACATAAGGAGGTGACAAAAATGCTACATGGGCACACAAATAGGGGGCAGAAAGGCTGCATGGGCACACAAAGAGGGAGCAGAAACAATGGATGGATACAAGAGGGGGCAGAAATAATGGATGGATAAAGAGAGGGGCAAAAACAATGGATGGACACAAAAAGGGGCAGAAACAATAGCTGGGCATAAAGAGGGGGCAGAAAGGCTACATGGACACACAAAAAGGGGTTAGAAACAATGGATGGACATGGAGGGGGCACAAAGATTGGATGGGCACACAAGAAAGGGGCAGAATTATTGGAAGGAAACAAACAGGGGGCAGAAAAACTGAATTTCTGGTCACATTTTTCTATTATATATCAATAATTTATTACTCTAAAGTAGACTCCTATAAAAATCTGCACCTCATAAAGGTGCGGATTTTAAAGTGCCAAGGGCGTTACAATATTGGGGATTTTTAACGCTACATCACAATTGAATAGGAAAAATACGCTGGCCCAATCTTTACTATTGGTTATAAATATATGCGGAGATATTTATTCTTACCGTTAAAAATACTCCCAATTGAATCAGCATTAAAAAATTCCTGGCCTTATTTCAACAAAATCGGCATAAAAAATATGCCGGCGGACACATTTTGGCTACTTGAATCGGACCCTTGGAATGTGTAAATTGACACTTTATGCTGGATCAGGCCCATTATGTCTTATGAACTTGTTTGTTCAACTTCAAAAAAAATATATAATTTGCAAAAACAATTTAAATCTAATAGGACACATGATGGCTTGTTTATCATTTACAGTAATGAATCATATGTGATTCATGGTAGAGGAAAATTAACCTCCAGGGTATTTGTGGTTGATATAAAGAGGAACAAGATTGCACAGATCATTATCATCAATTGATTTCAGACAGGTAAGATACTATACACCACATAAATCTTTTACATTAAAAAGACATTTTAATATGAGACGCATTGCACTGGACACATTCAATTATTTGCCTAAGGGAGTTGTATATTTTATTGGTATTAAAAAAATTAGCTTGTCAGAAAGTTTTTGCATTAATATTATTATTATGTTTTGTGAATCCTATGATTGTGGTTGTGTTAAACTTTTTTGTGCGACAGACTCAGCTTTTTGTGAATCACTTTTGTTCAAATATAATTTATAAATCTATAGGTCATATTCAGACATGGGAGTCTTGCTTACCTTCGGTGCGAGTCAAACTATGTTTTCTTTTCCACACTGCACTTCTTCAGAGGTACATGCGAATCTGTGATAATCAGACAGAGCACTTTCCAACCCAGAAATAATTATGACAGAGGGACTGAGGTGAGTTATAAAGTAGACATTTCCTGTAAGTCAATTTACAGTGTCTGTGTTTCTTTTTGTGTACTCATACTAACTTTTTTTAGTTTTTGTGCAATTGAGTCACAAAAAATCCAGGTAGCAGCCGATTGTTGAAAATCTGCTTTTAAAAAAGAGAGTAGTCTTAAGGCCAGATTTACTAAGCTGCGGGTTTGGAAACGTGGAAATGTTACCCATAGCAACCAATCAGATTTGGTCAAAACATATTTATACTGTAAAAATCTGTTTGCATTTTTTACTATATAAGGGATTATGCACCAACACAGTTATTATATACATTACTTTTATTAAACACATACATTTCATCCAACTTTGTAAAGGTTAACAGGGAAAAAGTAAAAAAGAGATAACCACAATCAATGTATATTTGTTACAAAAAATATATAAATAAAAAACGTGTATATATCAATGGGACTTAAAGTAAGCACTTCCACCCGTAAATGGAGAAAAGGTGAACACGACAGACCATAGCATAGTGCATTAAAAATCATGGTTTTGCTAGGTGTAATTAAAAAAACAAATATGTGCTAGAAACAAATAGTTAAAGAGCAGTTGAAGGTGTGGGACAGAGTTTTAAAATAATAGAGGAAAGTTTTACCTGGGCAAAACCATGTTGATTTCAGGGGGATTCAAATTATTGTTATTCTATGGATGCAGGGAGAATACTTTTACACTGTTATTTAGACTTGGGCTGGGAAACACCACCTCTCGACTCTAATACTGTTTGCTACAGATAAATTTTTACTCCCCTTGAATAATATATATATATTTTATTATTTGCAAACAATGATGTTGCATCAATTTCAGGCTCATCTTCCTCTCACGCCACTCTACCTCGGCTTTTCCTTTATGTCAAACCCTCCACTGGCTTCCTGTCCGCTTCAGACCTCTCTTTAAACTCCTTACCCTCACCTTTAAGGCCATCTCCTCATCCACTGCTCCCTACCTCTCTTCCCTCATCAACATGCACACCCCTTCCCGCTCTTGTTCTGCTAACCAGCGCTGTCTGACCTCTTTACTGATCACCACATCTCACGCCGTATCTAGGACTTCTCCCGTGCTGCACCTCTGCACTGAAATGAACTCCCTTCTTCAGTCAGATGCTC